>VZUI01047912.1:4367-46801 GCA_013401135.1 Cettia cetti | reverse complement strand
TGAAATTGTAAATAATAGATACGCAATAATCTGTATAAAAGATGATGAGTCCCCATACGGGGGGGAGTCCTCGCCTGATGCCCGTGCTGTGAAGATCTTGACCGGGCACAGAGCAGAAAGAAAAGATAAGAAATTATAAACAACATGAGAAACCGTGAAAAAAGAACATCTGAGGACTCCGTGTTGTTTCTGCGTCTGGCTTGGGGCTTTCCAGAGGGCAAAGGACTTTAAACCACCTGAATCTCGGGAAACCCACCGAACGAACCCGAGAACTGGTGTCCCTGGGTGGGCTTGAAAAAGCAACAAGACGAACCCGAGAACTGGCGTCCCTGGGTGGGCACGAAAAAGCAACCCGAGAGTGCAGCAGCTGTTGCATTCATTCAGGGTCTTAAAACTGAGCTTTTTGCAACTAAACAAGAAAAGCTCTTAATTCATACACATGTCAAAAATCATGCAGATTATAAAACACAACAGAATAGCTTAAAGCTCCGGCTTTGATTTCCAGTTCCAGAAAAGCTAGAAACACAAGGAGGAAGTGCAGGCGGAGAAAGAGCCTTCTACACTGACAAAAGTTATTCTAGAATTCCTCATTAAGGATGCTCTTAATGTGATAATATAATTCTTCATATATGATGCTGCAGCTTTTTAAAGCCATTTGCTTTTTTCAAAACACAAAAGCAGGAGGGGTTGAACCTTATTTACATACAAGCTAAAAGAATACAGTGCTAAAAGTCACAATAGAGTGGTATGAAAAACCAAAGATTTTCTTCTGCTCATGTTATAATTAAGGACAACAAGTAATATGTTGCAGTCAATTAATTGTAGGATCTAATTGAAAAATTAATAGAAGTGTGCATAAATCACAGGGTTTTAGGACTGCAGAGCACAAAAGGATAGCTTTCCCTCTAGGCAATCTGCATCAGTAAATGTACATTATTTTTCCTGCAAAATGGTTTCCTGAAATCAGTCTGCCTCATAATTGCCCTGCTCTTACTGGCAGTCTAAGTATTGATGACTAAGTGACTACTAGAGCTCAGCTGGTTCTTGTACATATCACAATACCTCCTCCAGGCTGACCGAGAAGACAAATTTGATTGCTCTCATCCCTGCATGGCAGCCTTGATGATTTCTATTAATTCACTCCATTCAGTAATCTTTACATTTTTATAAGTTAATTTGATTTTCTGAGCTCCACTTCTAAGTGTAATTCTCAGCATGTATTTCACTGTGTTTGGTATATTCCACTGTTTTTCTGGCAACAGCAGCAAAACATGGACAAAACCCAAGGTCATCAGGAAGCATCAATGGTTAGACACTTAACAACGAAGATCATGCAGCTCAGTCAGTGACTATTAATCACCCTCTACCAGTAATGTTACAGGAAAGAAGGGAGGATATCGAAGCTGCTTAAATTAACAGCTGTGCAGTGAACTGGAGAAGTTTGGCAGCATATAGCATGACCAAAACAAATTACAAAACCTAATTTTGGTTGACTAATTTAGGTGCCTTTGTCTTTCTAGTCCCGACATCAAAGACTAGACAGCTGTTTGAATGACCCTCTGCAGGAAAACCTTGACTACACAGGAACCTCAACTTCCTTCTCTATCACCTCATTGGGCAAATACCCCAAATAAGACAACATGAATGACCCCTTCAGATACTGTACCTGTCACTGAATGTGAAACAAATGTGTGCAATTAACAAACAAATTCCCAAGGGCCAGGTCACAGCATGCAAAACCAGCACATGACCACAGACTTGACAGTAACACGATGCTAAGCTGTACATTACCTTGACCCTCAAATAACAGACAGCACATTCTATCACAACAGAACTATTAAATAATCAGACTGTCTCAAAGCTACACATTTGCCCTTAGCTTGTCTTTGCTTGGAGCTTCTCTCCCTGATGAGTAAACTTTTCATTCAAAGCTCAACTGAGAGCAGCCTGTAGTCAGTGAAACTGCAGAGAAAGGTCTGTAAACAATACCTGCTTTGTAGAGAACAAGCTGACCTTTATAGATGTTAAACAAAACAAAAAGGGTTGATTGATGCTGGGCAGTACCTGCTCTCCAAAATATTAAACCCAAGAAAGTCAGTGGAAGGTTAGTTCATGAACATACAGTGTGCTAAATTATGTCAGTGGGTGGTGGGGTAGGGAAGGGGAAAGCAGGATTTGGTAAAATAATTAGGGCAAAAAGCCTGAATCCTCAGCTGGAAAAGGAAAAAGGGTGCAATGCTGACTTCTGCTAAATAGGAAAAAAACTCCCCCAAACCTATATTATCTAGAGCAGGTCAGTTGCTGAAGTCTCCATGACTCATTTTTTTTAAAATTCTGACTAACAGAGTAATACACCATATGTTTTTTAGAATAAGAAATCTATTTGTATACTCCAACAGGCAACTACAATTTAGCCACAAAGGGGCTACCAATATAGAAAAAGACAATCTAACCTGGATAGAATCACGGATTCACTTGTGTTGGAAAAGGCCTTTCAGATCATCAAGTCCAACCACAACCCAACACTGCCAAGTCTCCCCTTAAATCATGTCACTCACTGCAACATCCACAGGTTTTTCAAATAACTCCAGGGCTGTCAACTCAACCACTTCCCTGGGCAGCCTGTGCCAACGCTTTATAAACCTTTCAGTGAACAAACTGTCACTAATATGCAATTTAAGGAGTAATTTGAGGCCATTTCTTCTTGTCCTGTCACTTCTGACTTGGGAAGAGATGGATACCTACCTCACTACAACTTCCTTTCAGGTAGTTTAGATTTCAGTTTGTCTGTGTCTTGTCAAGCCCTACAGCTCTCATCCAGTGGTAACAGGACACAAGCAGTTATTTATGGACAACTACAATACTGTCTTGGAAGCAAAAGGCACAACCCCACAGCAGCTTTCCAATACTGTAAACTAGGATCTAACCATGTAGTGAAAGCAGTGCTCAAGACAGAATTACCTTAATACAAAAACATTTATGCCCAAAATGTACTGTTGTCCTTGTCACGCTTTTTATACACTTTAACTGTGGTTTCTAGAAGACAGCAAAAATGCCTTTGGACAGCAGAGGACTCTATCTGGCATTAGAGTTATTTGCAATACAGGATGACTTGGAGGAAGTTAAGGATTGTGTTAAGATTACGCAAGAAATCTACTGAGAATCTGAGATGAAAGTGTTGAGATCACTGAAGTCAAGAGGCATTTTGATTTCAGTGGGACTGGCATCTCTCCCTGGCTTTTAAGCAAAAATATAAATCATGTAGCTCTAAAAAAATAAGTTAATGATCAACATATTTAAGGCAATTTTGTCTAAAGTGAGGAAGAGAACTCTGTTAATGAAAGATGAAATTACAGGTATACGTCTTCAGATTGTCTATTAGGTAAGCTCTGAACAAAATTGTGGCAAAAAAGAAGTGACTTTTCAGACAACTCCCAAAAGAAAAGTTATGATCACATTAGGAATCTCTGTAAAAGGGACAAAGAAGCTTGTGAAACCAGTGCAGCAATTCGTAAAGATAGGAGAGAGAAATAAGTAGTTATCCAACAATAAATGCATTCAGAAGATCAGCCATAACACTTGCTGATGAGGACTGATTTTCAGAAATTCTGAGCTGAGTTTGACGGAGGCTCAGGATCACTGAATATCAAGGAAACTTGCTTTATTCCTGCTCACTCTCTAACACACTGCATAGTATCCCATTCATTTTAGCTGCAGACAAATGATCGAAAACTTCTCCATTTTCCTGGTTACAAACTAAAACTATTTACCATTGGTGTGGCCTCTGTAAAATCCATCAGGAGATCACCTGGCTCCAAAGCAAATGTACTTCCAGCATCAGTGGAACTCTAAAGGCAAAAAAGAAATCCAGCATTGGAATAAAGAACCATTTAATTTCTGTAATTTTGTTGGTTATTTTTGGGGTTTTTTAATTCTTTAAAGCACAGACTGCTAAATGGAATTAAAATTTCACACGTGTTTTTCAGGTATGGCCACTCAGGAAAGACAGAGAAAATAATTATGCACCTTTAAAATTCAAGTGAGTAATCCTGGTGCACTGCCCACTAATGCTGACGAAAAACTGTTATGGATTTTTGCTGGGTCTTGGAGCAGGCTCTAAATACTTCCTTGTACCACAAGTCAAACATTTTGCTATAACTCTGCATTAAAAAACTACTCTTAAATGTAGAATTACTCTAGGGAAAACCTTTTACTCATAGCTCCTTCCTACCCTTTAGAGCCCTCTCCCAAATGACATAAACTCATCTCTTTGTGTGTTACCTTGCCACCAGGTGAAACTTGTGTTTGTCCTTCCGATGTTTGTGGTGTACACGTTTTCTGCGACACAGGAGATGCTGAAGACACAGGTGTTGATGCTGCTGCTGCTGCTGCCAGTGCTGGAGGAAGGTCATCTTCATCACTGTTGTTGATAAAAACAGACAGATTATCTCATTAGAAAATGCCACCATACTTTTGACTCCACTTGTGTCAGAGGAGGCACTGGTAACCTGTATGTCTGCTGTAGTGCTTTGAAGTGAAGCTCCATTTACTCTTCCCTCTGAAATGCAGCTATCTTTTCAAGTAAATTAGATTTTTTTTTTTTACATTTAAAGACTCCTTAGAAATGGGTTGGCTAGGTACTTCTCATCTGCAAATGGAAATCTTACGGTTATTAGGTGCAAGTAGCATTTCTATGGATTATGTATATATGCATAAATGAGCTGACTAGATATTACTCCACTTTAATGTTTATTCTTTTCTGGGAGGCTGGCAGCATTGATAAGAACAGATATGGTGACATCCATCCATGGCTCTGACTGCTTCATTGGCATCAAACAATGGTAGATTTGACACCCATTACGGAGCTAGTCTATGCTGCTATTTTCAAACTGTTTTTATGATTGACTCCAAAAAGGATCTCTTTAAAAACATTCTTGTGAGGGTATCTTCTTCCTGTCCCATTTATTCCATTTACAGAGAAAACATTTTATTTAAGATGAGGTTGCACACCTCCCCTGGGCTTTAGGCCTGCAAGCTGAACTCTTTCCGTCTCACCTACTGTCACTACTAAATAAAAGCCAGTAAAGAATGTTATGCTTTCATTTACTTTTGCAGAACCCCATGGACTACAGATCACTGGGATCAGTTAGCCCTGAGCCAGGATGATTCAAATTGTTAATTGGAATTGGATGGAGGTAAACAGAGTCATAATTTGGCCTACAGAAGCCTTATTACTGGGAATGATGTGCGAAAAGGAAGGACTACAGATTGACAATTTAATGCACAGCGAAAAATAATGAGAAAAATTACTTCTGCTCATAAAACAGAACTAATTTTGACTACCAATTAGGTACTCACAGTGCACAGAAGCCTGCCATGCCAGCTTGACAGATACTTCCAGAACAGAACTACACTTGATTTAGTGTCACTTGAAGGCAGCATGCCTGGGCAACACAGCAAACTTCAAAACTACATGAATACAGGTTACAAAACCTTATCCGGGGTTGCCTAGCAATGTTTTTTAATTATGAAATAAAATTTTGGTGATTAATATTATCTTTTTCAAACTTCATTTTTTTTATTTCTTCTGGGTAAGGATAGAATTCAGCAGCACAGCATGCACAGGATACAGGTTTTATGCTGGAAAGAAGAAGTGAAGTCTTTTGGATCTGTTGAATAAACATTAATGTAATAATAAAACCCAGAGCTGGGCTGTGGACCCAGTTAATCTCTCTTTCAGAAACATGTAGCTAACATTTTTCCAGTCCTTGCTCCCCATTCTCATCGGGAATTCACTGACACCCTCCCCATCCTTGCTGGGTAAAGATACTGTGGTAGTAGGAAATGGAAAGTGGAAAAATAAGGGTTGGGATCGACTTATCAGCCATCAATCTATCAGCACACTAGCTGAAACACTGAAAATTGGCCTTCACTGTATTACTTTCATGATAATCCTTCGCTGTTTTTTCACATTTCCCATATTTGCATTCCAAATACAAGATAATTTAAATTGAACAGAATTTGAGTTTACAAAAAGAAAAAAAAAATTGGGCCTGCATTTTTAACTAGGGAGTCTTTGGCCCTACATGTGGCCACAGCATAGGTGACACCTGTGGTTAGATGTGTTCATCTGCTGTTCCTTACGCCTAATACTGGACATCTGAAAATCCACATGGGAGCAAGACATGTTCTAAACTGTTCCTCAAAACCTCATCAATCAAAAAGTGATTGTGTGTTTTCACATGCAATTCTTGGTCTGTTGGACAAATACCAATTTGGTTAATAGCTCATTTTCCTCCTAGCTTCAATTTCACTAGTTCTTCTCTTTCTTGTCCTAAATAATTTTTCAGTTTTGGTAATGCAGATTGTTAAAAAGACAATGTTCTTAACAGTGAAACAAAAAATAAATAATACAAAAAATAAAAAATAAAAAAACAAAAAATACAAAAAATGTATTGATATTTATTACAATCCTGATATTATTTGGAATCCTGGAAGAGACAGAACAGTTTTCCCAATGTTGATATATATTTTCTGACATTATAATGTTGAAATCCTGGATGGACTAACAGTTGCCATTCCACACAGAAATTGTACATATTTTTTTTCTTTATTAGGGCATTGGTATTCTTGTACTAATATGCTGGCATTATTCCTTTTCCCCCTTAATTTCTGGTGGCCTTGTCTGTCTTTTCACGCGAGGACAAATCAACACTGACTTTCACTTCTCAGTACCTCACATATCTAGAGACTTTCAAGTGGAATGAATTACATGTAAATGGGATTCCAAAGGCCTGTAGGCACAGATCTCTCTTTCCAGGACTAGAGAATTAGTTTTGCTGGCTGTAGCTGTAGCAGGCTCAGCAATTTCTTCATGTGACAAATCAGAGAGAGGGAGGGTGCACTCTCTGAGAGGGAATGGCTCACAGCACAGCTTGATGCCCCAACAACTAAAGACTGTTTCCCTCATCTTGCAAATGGGATTGTAATGAAGCCAACAGAGCAGCATGCTTGAGCTCACACCAGGTCTTCGACATTTCACGTGGTAAAGAGGTTTTTAATTCCTAACCCCTAAGCTTGGGAAAAGGTGGATGGTCTGCAATTCAAAGGGTGAACCACTGGATGGGAAAGGCAAGTTCATTTTGTATTAACAGCATGAAGATTCTCAGCGATGAAAAGAATGGTATTGGTATAAGATCATTATCATGTAATTGCACTCATGCCTTTCCGAAGGCATAGCTAGAGCAATAATTAGCATCCCCTTTCATTTTCAGCTGTAGTAGGCAAAACCACAAAGATAGTGCTGTATGTTACTCACAAACTGTACTGCCTCGTTAACTTCCTCACACGAGGAGCTTTAACCTCCTGCTTTTCTGTAGGGACAGTTGTTGGTGCAGTTTCAGGTCTCACTGGAGCTGGACTTCTAAAAATAGCAAGGAAAACATATGTCATACAGGCTCTATTTAAACTACTTCAGGCATATCAACAAAGTTCTAACTCATCAACACTTATTTATCTTGCAAAGTGGCAAGAGCCCATTGAAGTTCATCCTTTTGTTCCATTTATAGTGGCCAGTGTGTGTGTACAGAAAAGGATGTGTGAACTCACCCTCCTCTGCTGGGCATACCATTTATAGAAGCAGCCACTGGTTACAAACACAGAGCCTATATGAGAGACCATGTGGAAACGTCACTGCTTCCAAAATACCACATTTTAATAACAGACCAGAGGTTCAGTCACATCAGAAGTACTTCTACAAAACATATCTTTAACAAAAACTATTATATGAATTGTGAAACCTGTTCTGCTTAAAATAGTTTTTATTTGAAATTAAATCTTATCCTTCCACAATTGAAAGAGCAACTCAAGGGAAATGAACTAATGGATTTGATCCAAGAAAAATGATCAAATTTTTCTAACTTTCTAAAATAAAGCAAAACTCAGACACGTTTCAGATGGTCATTAATGTGAAATACATCTGCAGAGCTCCAGCAAAGGACAGATATGGCAATGAGGAGGTCCACATGAAAGACTCTTCTCCTTAACCATTTATCAGTACAATTAACTCAGGCTTCAATAAAAAAAATCATAAGTACTAAATAAAGGATCCTCATGACCTTGGAAGGAAACCATTTTAACCATGAGCTTAAGGGGCATAATGACACATGAAACATTTTAAATACTGCTTTTATTTAAGCAACAGGTTATGATTAAATATACTATATGTGTACTAAAAACATAATAAATATGCCAAACATTCAAATATATTTTGAAAGGTCTGATTAACAATTTGTGAAATGATATTCTGCCATCTAATCTGAAGTCAGATTCTAAACTTGAGCAGCCCTACTGATTGCTGATGGGACTGCTCATGCACTGAGATACATTCCACAAATGGCAAAAGTTTTTCTAGTCTACTTGCATTGTATTAGCCTTCTAAAGCCTTAATAAGAGAGCATGTTTAATCTTCACAATTGCAGATCCCTCTGATGCCCCTGTGTGTTTTAAGCTTTGTTAACTCTCTTTGATAACTTCTGAACCTGATGTCGAGCTACAGCAGAACCTACTGAGATAGCACAGCCTTCAGGTTATATATTCAGTTTTCCTAAATTTTTTTTAGTTTTTGGAGAGGTCACAGAGCATAAGATGGAACAATGGAAATTAATAAAGTACAAAGGAAATAAATAAATCATAAATCTGACTACTAGTTCCACTTCTCATGAAACAACTTCTATCAATTATTTACCTATTTGTTCCCATTAATTTCAAGAAGTTAGTATAGATAGCAGCAAAATATCTATATCAGATATATTTCCTTTCCCCAGTTCAAATTTCAGTGTCAATCATTTATATCACAGATTTCTCAATGACACCAATGCAGAAGAAGCCAACCAGGTTTGAGGACCTTTAATTGAATATGTTAGGCTATTAGACTGGCAAATAAGGTGAAGATAAACAAAGGGAAAGAAAAAAACAAACCCAAATTATCTGGTTAAGTCTTCAATATATCTGACTTGAAAATCTGTGAATCAACATTATGGAAGCTCCCAAGATTGTTTTGATTAAGTCAAACTTCAGATTGGAAGCCAACACCAGCTCTTCTTTTGCTGAAGCAAAGGTAGCTTTTGGCTACTGAAAAAAAATTACTTGTTCAATTTACCCAAAGTGATTGCCAATTGAAGTCTGACATAAGCAGAATAAATATGTTAAGACACATTAAACAATGAATATTCACATTCTGAAGGGGTGTAAATGAATGTAATTATTATGTCATTATTTTCAGCTCAAATGTATTAGCTGACATTCTTGCTCTGTATGAGTGGTCCTCATAACATGTCAATAATTTTGTAAGAGGACACCTTACAAATTTTAAACATTTTCATCAACTCAGTGAGAGTGGACACAAAAATAGTGGTATAAACTACATGAATTGAATAATATTTTCACTAAATGATAGCAAGAGATGCACTAATGTTATTAAAGGGTTCAAGAAACAGCAAACTGTAGAACAGGAAAGCTGGTTACAAATCTAGTTCCAATTCATGGCTGCTTCAAATTTCTCATTTTAACATTATAAACTTTGATGTAAGTAAGTCAGATACTTCTATACAAAGGAAAATTTGGAGTAATAATTTCAGCTCTTTTATTATGTTTCCTTTTACAAAGCCTGTGTATCTCCTTTGGAATACCATGGTTTGTAATTTAAAGAAAAAAAGAAGAAGAATGGAGCTTTTGGAGCAGTTGTTTCAATTGTCACAATCAAATTTTTGTTTGAAAAGATGTAGTGCAATTTTGTAACTAAAGCAGTTTACAATGATTTCAAAGCAAGTTATAAAACTCACTGATATATATGAAAATTTTAAAATTCTAAGTCTGAATTAATGCTGAAAAAATGTTTAACATAAAAATTTCATTCAACTGTAAATAAAACGTTTGAGATACAAACAGCACCTACTCTCTAATCCAATAAAAAGATGAAAAACTTATTATTTTACTTTGAATGTTGCAGACTTTCAAGTAGGAAAAAAAAGTCAAGTAAACATTAAACACACCTACTCTTTTTCAGTCATTGTAATTTCTCAGATAAAGTTTACTTAAGTTTTGTATTACACCAGCAAAGTATTCCACTCACATTGCAAAATCAATACCATTTTAAAAGCAAAATCTTCTTTTCCATTATGATAAAATTTTGCCATAATTTTTGTTAGAGGCTGACAGCAACAACTACCTTTCCCCTGATATTTATCAGGCCTCTGGGGGAGACACAAGCACCATTTATTGCACATTTTGAGAAGCTGCAGGTTAGCTAGGATGTAAATTGAAGTTACCCCTGGATGAAAAGGAGCCATGGCAGTGCCTCTACCCTAAGAGGCCATTAGAACAAGATGAAATGCTAGACTAGTCCTACCAACTGCACAGCTGGATTTTTGCCCTCATTAAAACCTTGTTAGGTTACCTCTTTCCACAACAGACTAAAAATTCCTTGACAGCTCCTGTTCAATCTCCAAACACTCTTCCACAGTCTGAATCTGCTCAAAACTGTTGCTACTCTCTCAAAAGCAACTAGATGCAAGAAGTGCCCAGCCTAGTCGACCCAGCACCCGATCTGTGTTTTAAAAACAGCAGACTTTTAATATCAGAGAAACTCTAAAAAAAAATCTCATTGATATTCCAGACAAAGTAGCAGAATAACTTCTGTTATTATCCTTTGATTTCTACAGCCAGAATTCTTATGTGGAAAGACATGATTTTTGAAGAGAAGCCCTGTAATTATTTCAATTATTTAAATAGAGTGATTATGTGCAGATATCACCATTTCAAGTTTGAAGTCCTCTATAAATTACACAGCTATATAAACTACTGTAGTCCTGTGCAAAGTATATAGCTTGAGGAAAACTGAAAGTGTTAAAGGATCAGTGGGACTCAGAATTAAAATTAAAAAGAAAATGTACAGTGTATTACAGTTCCTTTAGAAGGCTCTTTTTCAATGTCATTAATTCACATGAAACCTTTTCCTGTAACAGTACCCAACCACTACTGCATACAAATGAAGGTACTGAACCGAGACAGAGTTACTTAGTGACCTGGCACCTTACATAAAAATCTGTCCCTTCCTGGTGAGAATGACAATAACAACCACAAATGTCAGCATGCAGTGGCAGGTCATCAGAAACTGCCTGTGCACTGAGGGCCCCAGCACACTCCTGAGCCACGGGCAGCACACTCTCCTGAACTAGCTTCAGCCTGTTTCACAAGCCTGCACAGCAACACAAACACAACCCAGAGAGAGATCCACCCCCCAAACCCAAGGAATCTGTTTTGCTCTCGGACTAGCAGCCAAGAAAGCAACTGAAACCAAAACTGCTCAAAGAAAAAAAAAAAAATTACCCTGTGGAACATTTCAAGTGACCACAGATGTACACTGGTTTAGCTTGAACCTTCCTTGGGGGCAGAATGCACGTGCTCGTGCTGAGGGACTCAGGGTGTCCCACCTCACCTTGGCTCAGTTTGCAGGGCTGAGGCTGCTCTGCTCCTGCACCACCCCTTTGTGTGCTGTGGCTTCCTTGTCCCCTGCTTAGGTGGCTCTGGGCAGACCTCCATGCTTGTTTGAAATGCGGCAATTGGGCCATGTGGGATCAAATGACTGTCCACTAAAAAACTGGATTAATTAACTTCTCTTACCTTGGAGGATCTAGTTCAGGATTTTAAAACCACCAAAGTGCTGGGGGAACACACTTCCTGCATTTGTCTTTAACAGACTTTATCCTCTTTGTTTCTGTTTGTGCCTATTTTGTCATCTGGAACAACCCCTCTCCCTGTGTCTTCCCAAAATGATGCCAAGAGACAGAGGATAAAAGCCCCATGATTTACAAGGATACAGCCAGCTGCATGAAAAGTTGACCTGCTTCTAGGTGCTGACTCATGGAAAAGGAGGAAAAAAGCCCCAGAGGCTGATTTTGGCTTCAGAATTCGCTTTGAGTGGGAACATGATAGTGAAAACTTGGGAAGGATAAGCAAGAAAGGAAGGAAGAAAAAATATTTGATAGATGCATTCTCTAGTATATCAAAGACATAGCCTAACAAGCTAAGCAAACACAGACAAACACTCAAATCTTTCCTAAGCCTGTGCTCTAAGGATTTCATGCATTTCTTTTCCAAAGGTCATTTGTAGTTAAGAAACAGTACGTTCTTTTTCACTTTGATGAGGTAGCTCTTCTAAGAAGACAGGTTAGCTCTTCAAAACATTGCTTGGACATTTTAAAGCTAATTTGCCCATATCAAATTTTCTGAATAAAGTTTTTTCTTCTTTTTACCTCCCATACCCCCCTCCCTAGGGATTGCAGATGTATAACAAAGATCCTTGCTATGGTTTATGTGCTTTTCTTACTCACAAATTGAGTTCTGTTCCTTGTAAAAGAAAAAATTCTCCCCATTATGTTGACCTTACAATGAAAATGTATGTGCAGTCTAGACAAAAATACAGTGCTGCTGTGGTCCAACAGATAGATAATGATGATACAGGAACTGCTCTTCTCTCACGGCTCAGTGTAATGTAAGAGGTCAACATCTGGTATCTAAGATCAAACTGAGCTACAAATCCTACCCCTCCTCACCGCAACAAGGACAGTTGTTATGAATTCTGGGCTTTCCAAAGAGCCTAGGCACAGTTCAGGGGTGACAGGATAGAGCCACAGAAATGCACCTCAAGTGGGGTATTTCATCAACTTAATCTCATCTGACAGGTCTGAGTACTGCTCCTTTCTCTGTAATTTGGAGATTAAGAATAAAATTACAAACAATTCATCAGCATTTGGCTTCAGGCAGCAGGTCAAAGAGCCCTTTAAGACTCAGAATGAAGTCAAAGAACATACCTAGGTGCGCTATCTGCAATCCTTAATGCAGACTGGCAGGCAAAGGCTATTCAAGACTTCATTCGAAGTTATTACTTTGTTGCAGAAATTACTGTGTGAAGTTCCGGCAAAAAGCTTGAGCAGTAGATCCATTAGTCTGTCCGTGTACTGAGGCCAGGGTGATGAGTATTTAGATATTTGTTTTATTTTTGGAAATGCTGGTTGAAATTTTTCAATTGGAGAATGATTCTTCTTATTTTTTTTAAGGTGAAGACTGAATGAGAAAAGGAGCTTTTTAAAAGCAATTCAAATTTCTTAAGAAGAAGCCAGCATAGCGAATGATTTTAGTTTACCTAGAATATTTTACAATATATTTAGAAGGAGATATTTTAAATGTAATATTTCAGACTCTGTTTCACAAAGTTAACTCCATTCTGAGTTTAAGAAAAAAACTTCCTGTTTGAATTCACTGAAGTTCATGCCAGGTAAGACTAAGCAAATAATTCTTGATCGGCTTCAGTTCTGAACTTCCTGAAGGTTCTTTTGAATATATCTAGTTTTCTAAGGAACTGAAGTCTTCAGCTTGAGGAAACAAGCAGCCCATAATCATCCAGGTCACATATCAGCTGGCATGAAAGCTACCCAGACATTCACTAGGAGTATATGTGTAAAAAACAGATACTGAGGTGCTAGATTCAGATCGAATTGTATACAAATTAGACAAACATCACTACACTTTGCACCTTGCTTATACAGTCATATTTTGGGAGCACCTGCAGAGAGAGAGAGTTCTCTGAAAAACATGGTTCAGATTCAGACTGCAGCAGGTATGTTAGTGAGATGTTAGCTAAGAAAGCAAAAGATGACAATTTAAATGTTAATATAGTTTGTGCAGGTGGGAATGGGGAGGGAAAAGCATGAGTGCATGCATTACTTTGGAAGACATTCCTTCCTTGATTTTACATGGAAGTTATACTCTGGAAGTATCACTTTGGTCACAAAAGGTGTCAGACATTTTCCCATAATTTGAAAGGCAGCCAGACTCAAAGCCCAGCTCACCTCAGAGGTACAAGCCACAGCAGGTTAGTCACATTCTGACAATCTGTATGAGCAAAGCTCACTCTCCAGTGGGTGTTCAGAAGAGCACCTGAGATGACTTCTCCTGATCCATCTGCACCCTGTAAAACTTGATATATTTAATGTTTTCCACCCTTCTTTTCTGGTGTGCAGCATCATCAAGCTCTATGAGGTAACATTTAATTTTACATTATGTGTTGAGCAGCTCCTAATGCAATTAGTATCAATGTAATGGCATAATTTGGTTTTGGATGGGAAGATTTACAAAGAAAATTAGAATAAATGAATGCACAAAGCACCAGCTGGTGCTTATACCTACTCCCACATAAGAAGAATATTGCTATTTGCAATCCTATGAAAGATGAGATAATTTGGATAACAAGGATCAACAAAGGGTGATGCAGCAGTTGGTCTAAACAGAAAGAAATCCACAGACAAATCCTGAACCATGTGGGATATAAAGCCTGCCAAAGCTGGCAGTCATCCAAAAGCATATTTTAAGGGAAGTAAATATTGCAGTGCATAAATGTACCACATGGTGCATGACAGCAAGAGGCAAGAGCATCAAGAACAGTAATAACTGACCAGCCAAATTGAGGGCTTCAGCTGCAGAGAGCTCCTGACTGACAACAGATGTTTACACTTTCGATCACTATTTTGAGTAAGAGGCTGTCTAATCTCCATCCTTCATTCGGAGGTTTTCAAAATTCAGATAGACAAAGCTATGGCTGACTTGATCTAGTGTTGGTGACAGTCCTGCCTTGAGCCCTCATAAAAGGAAGACTAACATGTAGCAGATGAAGAAGGTATTAGTGTTTGCATGTATCAAACATATCATATCTAAGCTTTCCTGAGCAGCACAAGAACATGAAGAAATATGTATATTATCAGCAAATCCCGTTGCTAGGTAATTCCTGTCTTAAAAATTTTAGTTCAGTTCCTTATCCAACTTGTTTAACTTTGGGCATTTTTACCAACATTTCTACTGTTGGATTTATCCCAAGATTAAAATTCAGTTTGGCAAACAGGCTATGCTCAAAAACAGCCAGTATTTTGCTTTGTCCTAATTCATAGGAAGTCCTAATATCTGGACCATTTTGGTGTAATTCTAAACTCTGGGATTCCTTAAGCCAGTACAGCAGAATTATACCTAGGCTTACATTCAGATATATTTGTAGAAGCAAATGAAATTTTAAAAAGTGCAGACCTTATCTTAAATACAGTCCAAATCTGTATGTATTTATCTGCATATGTGTTTGCATGCACACAGGTATCCATGCTATAGGCTCATCCAGGTGGTCATAGCCATTAAAAAAAACATACTTCAAGGAATTTTCAGGAGAAATTAATGTATAGGCACTTGGGAGTTTGTACAGATGGTGCATCTGTCTGGCAAAGCTTTGAATAAGAAAAATTCTCTTGATGGGGTTCTGTGGTTAGCCATATATTCCTTATATTTAATAAATAAAGCAGGCTGGCAATTAATAATAAATCTCTGCAAAGAAAGTTCGCAAGTTTATCTTTCTAACAACCATCTCTTTACTAAGAAATGGGTGAGTTTATAAAAAGGTGGAAAGGTGACCCTGTGATTCACATTCCCTTGATATCCTGTAAGAGAGAAACCTCCATGTCCCAAATCAGAAGGCGGGACACGCCCCTGATCAAGAGGAAAGTGTGACCAGAGGTGATAGGAAAGCTGCTGATTACATTTTTCTTTTTTCTATTTTGCCCAACATTTCCTTCATTATATTTCCTTTATTGTTACTGGCAGGCAGCTGGAACCCTGATCTCTCAAGGCTAGAGGAATCAAATACAAAAAACTAGTTGGTGGAGGCAGGGGATGAGAGCCTTATGAAAACTATATTTAAGAACATTCAATAATCTCAAACCTGAATTAAATTAGATATCTAATCAGCAAATTCTCCCACAACACTTCTCCCTCAACACTTCCATCTGGACACAGAGACAGATACCTGAGTGTAAGGAATTCTCTAACAGATGGGAAAATACCTCTGCTGCTTCCTCCTAATCCCTTCTGGATCATTTGCCATCATGACAGATTCTTTTACAATACTAAAGAAGAAACTGATCTGTTTGAAAGGCTTTTCTATCTCTATTGTAAGATGAATTCCTCTTGTTGGTCTTTAAAAGGACTGAAACCATCACTTCTTCTCTTGTACACTTGGGGTCTATATCCCAAAAGAAGTACCATTAAAATCCTTGCAAAATGACTGCCATTATAAATTCCAAACTAACCCAGTGTTGACACAAACATATTTTTACTACATGCCATAATAAAGCATGCCTCACCATGTGAAGCGGTAACTGCAAACTAACTTTCTCTTCTTGATTCAACACAGAGAGTATAAAAAGAAAAAAAAAAAAGCAAATACATAAATAACATTTTTGCCACTTATTTCTCCTTCCAAAAACCGATGTTCTCTTCTGCCTTGTCCAAAATACTATACAGCCCAGCTATATAGTTACTAGTATATAGAGTACATATTACTTTGGTGTTAAAGAAAATGTGTGTGCTTTCAGATCTGTTACAACAGAGCTGTAATAAAGAAAGGTCTGACTCTTCTTCAGAGGATTCCTGTGTCTCATCAAGGTAACTCATGGCTCTCCTATTTAACCTGCTAGAGAAATTTCCCTCCTGTTAGCTGCTCTCATTTGACTTTGTTCAGCTGAGAGCTCTGTCACATGCAGCCCGGATGGATCCAGCTGAGGCAACCATCCAACATCCCTGTAGCCAGTGTCCAGATCTGCAGCTCTGTTACAGGTTATCAGCAAAGCAGCAGGGTCAGCAAGGCGAATGTACAACTATGTCCCAATTCACAGTGCACTCTATCACTCTTAATTTAGGATTAAAGAGGATGTAAGCTAGAACACTGCAGCACGTCTTAGGTTACTGAGTCACCAGCTTTTTCCTCATTTAATGTTGGAACCAGCACTTGAAACAGTCTGGGAGGAAAAAAATTATCTGATTCAGAGGAGAACCTATAGAAACATGCAGGACTGCTCTACAAAAGCAGGGGGTGAGAGAGGACTGTAGTCTGCTGTGATCCCACATCCTCCTGCAAGCTTAATCTGGTGTGTACAGGTTACCATTAGCAGCAAAATCAGGAGAATCCTTGCACTTCCAGCCAGTGTATGACAAACGACAGAACAAATTTAACAAGGTTTCCCCTCCTGAAAGCTGATAAATTAGTGCTATTTAAGCTTCAGCTCTGATTCCCCCCTCTTCATATTAAAAATTGCTTACATAAAGAAGTGTTTGGGGTTTGCCAGAAGACACAGAAAACAGGTAGATAAATTGCCTGATACATGACAACTTTGCATAAGTACAACATTATCCTGAGGCCATGCCCAAGAAAATGACTGGAGACTTACTTGTAGGAAAAGTGGCTATACCACACATACGTATGAGTAATTACCAGTTGAACCAGAACTAATTCTACAAAGAGCTATAGAAATTGTTAGCCAAATTGAGTCTGTCATGGCAGATGCTAAAATAATTGCTCAGGGAGATTACAGGCCATATCCAAGCAGTTAATTCATTAGAAGTGTAATATTCAGAATGGCAATGGAAGAGCAGACAAAATGGTAGCAAAGAGAGCACAGTTTTTTAATCAAACAAGCACTACTGCCCTCCTCTGTCATCCTCTAATTCCCTATTTATATGAACAATTCATGCTTCAGTTACTGCTCAAATCTGCATATGTTTGCTTACTAGCTGGCCTGAATTAACTTCCCTATGTCTTGGGTTTGGAAAAAACAAAGCATTTTGTAGTGTTTTGTACAGTCATCAGTGTGAAAAACACACAGTCATTTTCCCTGCTATAAATCCCTTACATGAAAAGAGTGGAGTATTGTTAAAAAGCTGTGACAGCTACCGGTTTCAACCAGCAAAATATTTCAGCTAACAAAGAGTCCTCAAAGTTTCACAGAAGTGTTGTTTACAGAAATGTCTGCATGGATATTTGCAGGGAAAAAATGTATAACCCTTCCATGTGGAAGGGTTTTTTACCAAGGGTTCTTTTGCTTGTCTCTGCAAAAGAGAAGAGAAAAGCTCCCAGACAATTCGTCTCCCAGTATGAACTAACTCTTGGCTCTACTCAGATGCAATTCCTAGCAGAGCAAAGGCTCATTTATGTCCATCATATTCCACAAGACAGAGGTTACAGAGGATGTTATTGGCAAATAGGTCACATGCTGGCTGGCTGCAAAGTTGCATATACCCCTGCAGAAAGCCTATCTGCTTGAAGGAGAAAGAATGGTTAGACACTGGATTTATTTTACATTTTTCTCTGGGTTTTGAATGCAGGCTGTTAAAATTGGTCTATCCCTTAAAACTGGTCTATTCCTGAGCATTGATTACTTGTATATGTGCACCTTCAGGACACAGCAATAAAATAATACCATTTCATTTGGCACAACACACTGTAGAGGAAATGATGCTTGACATAACACAGATAAAAATAAATATTAGACAAACATACCCCAAAACGCTGCATACCAAGAACTCTAAAGTGACTTTTACAATTTTATAAGCTTGGATGTGTGCAGGAGAAAACAATGAAATTTGCTTTGCAGCCAGGTCACCAACCTTACCTCATGCTGAATAGTACTTTACATCACAAAGTACACCACTCATTTACAGTTCAACATGATGCAGCAGGAGAGAATCTATTCCAAAATGTCGAGTAAAAAGGTTTTTCTACGGATATTATGCAAAATTGATTAAGGAAAACAAGTCTGTACCCACATTCCCAGTCACACAGGGATGTACAAATTAGGTCCTCCTGAACTGCTTCTGTAAGTGACAGCAAACCAACAAAGGGTGTGGTGGCAGAGACAATATGAAACCCATTTCAAATAAAAAAAGAAATGGGTCACTGAGAAATGTATGTGATGACTTTTCTTAAGAAAGAAAAGAATTTTCACAAGAAAGTTTTATGGTTTATGCAAGTTTTGTGACACAGAAGAAAAATGGATGATTCTGTATGAAACAGACTTTACAGTTTCTTGGATAAACAAATGAGAAAATCAAGACCTATCAGGTGAGACATTTCAGCTCCACAGGGTATCCCGAGATAAAAGACTGGAAAACTGGGAATCACAGCTGCATGCAAGCAAGCCAGCACTGCCATGGGAGGCAATAGCATCGTCTCTCATGTCTCCTCCTACCTCAGCACCACCAACCACCCCACCATTCTTCTCTAGGTAGCTGCTTTCATTAAGCAAACACAGCAACTCTGCTAGCCCAATCTGGTCAGAAATGAATTTCTGAATGGTTTTTGAAGGCTAGTGTAGATTTATCATATTGTAGGAAAGATACACATTTGAAATAAAGGTTGACAAATTTTCCCAACTATAAGTGGGTGTTTTTGTGTTCAGAATGACTTAATTTCTCAAACATAAATCATTTCCCTCCTCAACTAGTCTTTTCTACAAGGTGGTTAAAAGTCTGCTTTCTGTTGCAAGAATCACCTAAAAGTTATAAAATTAAATCATGAGATGACTAGTGCTCCAGTACATACATATATTACATATGCATGAACATATATAAAAAGCAGATACACTGGTGTAATTAGCTGATTAACAGCCATGCTGTAAATCTATAATATTTTCCCCTCAAACTCTCCCCTCAGATTTCAACACCAAAGCTGTCCAAAGTGATGGCACTACCACACACATAAAGGTTGTAACCTTGCTATAACCTCCTCTCTAATCACCTGCTGGAAGACAGCATACTGTTCCACTCTAATACTTACAACTAATATGCCTCTCCAAAATGGCTACACCAATAAAGGACTATTATCCTCTGTCAAGAGAGGAAAAGTACAATAAAAAGTAGTCACTAGTGTCTGCAAATGAGCCATTTTTCTGAAGGCTGTATACCACACGCCTCTTCTTCTGAGAAGAAAAGACCTCGCACAAATCAGGAAAATGCAGACACAGAGATATTCCAGTTTGGACACCTAGTATGTTTCTGATAGAAAAGTTATGAAAACTGACTTATTTTTATATAAGCTTTTCTAAGATTGTCACTTATTAATATAATTAATATATTAATTATATTAATAATTATTAATATAGACTTTATTTGTTACCGAGAGCTCTTGTTTTTATTCAAATAGATACACTCAGTCTGATCTTTAAAACTGAGCTAAACTGTATTTGATATATACGTATAAAATAAGCACTGTTCTGACAGCCACCTTCTCCTCAGGTCATTGCATGGTGAACTTTACACAGATGGGCAAATTGAACTGTAACTACAGGTTGATATAACCTTTGGGAAATGCCTTATTACATCATACTTTAATTTTATGCTTCCCCTACAGACAAGAAGCAACAGACCTTACATTAGGGTCCTGCAGACTGGAGGTCTTACTGGGATTTACAAAAGAGGTCTCTTCTTTCACAGCCTGTTAAAAGAAGGAGCCAAAGTTTAGTACAATGTCCATGCACTTAGAATAACACAACTGTTTATTAAAAAAATTATTCCTGTAAGCACCTCAGAAAACTGCAGCAACCAAAATGCCTACTCTGTCCAGATTTAAAAGACATGATCTTTTTGGGTTTTCATCTCCTACAGCTTAGATTCACTGTGATGAGTAACAATGTACAATGTGCAGGGTAGTAGTGTAAGGAAGAGAGGATAAAGAAAGGAACACTGGCATTTATGGTTCCTCCAGAAACACTTGAGTAGAAATCATAAAAAATCTACACAGACAAACATACTATATTATCATATTTATGTAGCCTAACTGAAATAATCATGCCAACTTTTCATTCAGTCCTTGAAAATCTAACTGAAAAATGTGATCCCCTACATATATTCACACTGTATGCACAATTCACAGAAAATCTCACCCACTACTGCTCTCTGCTAAATTACAGAGTCCTGTCTCTCATATGCCATTTGTCTGTCGAGTTGAAAATACTAGTATTGCAAAATAACTTAGATGGAAATTGCTTTATCACCTTGGAAATGCCCAGTCTGGGCAGGTGTTGATATACTCTTCACCTGAGATGCAGTATTCCACAATCCATGTGTAAATGCCAGTGTGAGGACAACATTGCCCCCACTACAGAAAATACTGACTACAGAGACATGAGCATCTCCAAATTAGTTAGGGACTTCTCAGACTGTGACATTTGCACCCCACTACATGAACAGAAGGGGACTGAAATAGTCCCACAACAGAGTAATTTTTCAGTGTTCAGAATCTGAATCACAGTAATTTGAGGCCGTAGGTCCACATCAAATTAAATTAAATGTGTCAGTCTAATCCTCTTAAAAAAGGATGAAACAGATTTCTTCAAATCCATCAAATCCAAATCAAAGGATTTTACAGACATGTAAAAATATTGTAATGTTATGTAAGGCCTTCCATTCAATAAAAATTGATATATTCCATTTGAGGGTACTCATAAGAAAAGGAAACAAAATCAAAGATGAGCTTTTTCTGTACCTTAGCGATGAACTAAAATAAAAATATCAGTAGGGATACTCAGTCCTTGAGGAAATTGCCCAAGCTGTGATAGTTTTGGGTTTGTTTTCCCCTTGTGCTAGAAGGAACAGAACCTTCATTGCCACTTCCCAGATCATTATTTACCAGATCATCAGCCATGGTGGGAAGAGACTGTTTCAGCTTGTACACACAATTGTATGGGCAATTAAACTGGGGCCACTGGGACCCTGACAGAAGGTGAACTGTATTTTGGGTCTTCTCCAGCCCAGGTAAGTACCTGAGGTGATGGGTGAGAAGGCATTTTGAGAAAAGTGCCTTAGTAGGAAGTTCATCCCTTCCTATTAGAATTGTTGAACCATGTATATTGACACCAAACCAACCATCTCAGAGAGGGGACCCTCTGACCCTCATCAGCAGGTTTATCCCTCTCCTAGGGGGATAGTTTACACAGAGGGAGCTGTTTTACAGCTAGGTTACTTGGAGGAGAACAGGATCAGCAGTAGCTACTGGAGAAGCTTCACACCAATGTAGTGCCCTTACATATTTGGGTTTAATCTGCCTCAGACAGATGTTTCCTCAGGCAGAGGTTTTCTCAGTCCTGCACAAATATCCAGAAATTAAGGAATCAGATAATGTGGGACGTAATCGCAACACCACAATCATTGTAACTCAGCCACCAAATGTTTTGCTGCTCAGGTTTTCAGTGAATTAGTGTCACATCAAAAACCATTTTGGGATCAGGAGTGCAATTCTTAAAATTTTAATAAACTTGTAGCTTTAAGAAATTCAGCTCAGCTTTAAAAAACTTTTTAAACTGGTGTTCTAGTAGCTCTATCTAGCATAATGTTTATTCAAAATCAATTGCTTTCTTGGAAGGAAAGAAAAAGCTTTTTTGAAGACTTGAACAGAAAGCATTGAAAATCATTCTTTGTTGGCATAGATGAGCAGTGAAAGCAATATATCTTTATTCTACAGAAATTATAATGCTTTTAAAAAAGCTGTTTGGTTTCTGAAATCTGTAAACATGAATCCAGCTGTCAGAAACCTAATGCAAAATCTCTTCTTTCACACTAATGTCTTAGCAGCATTTTATTGTTAAGCCTGTCAAGCTAGCTGCTTATTATGTGTCAAATTGGTTACTTTTTAAAACTATAAATTTTAGTTCATTCCAATTTTCACCAATTTATTTGATCTGCATTTTAAGATGTACTTGAACACAACAATAGAAAAGAGATTACAGAGATCAAGAATGCAATGCAGCAGTTGTGACCAGTAACGAAATTCCACCTACTTAAATGCTATAAGTCATGGATCTCATTAGCCAGCTGAAAGTTCACTGTGTTAGACCCTTGGTTGCTTCTCAGCTCTGTGACTACATTATTTCTCTCTTTTGTCTTCCCTGCATTGTAACGCTAAGCCTGCATCTCAAGAAGTCATATATTCCTATGCAGCATGACCAGCAGTCTCCATCAATGAGGAATTTATCTTGGTACTAATATTTCTCTGTTATTATACATGTTTTAGAGATCAGAAAAGAATCCTGTACCCACAAGGAAGCACTGCAGACCAGTGAGCAAGTATCCCACTCTAAATTGTAAGGAGAGAGGGAGCATGGTAAAAAATGGGAGGGCCTGAACAGCCTCAGGTGATGAGGCAATGCCTCAGGGTGCCATGGGGTGTGCATTGGCAGGTACAGATTAACAAGGATGGGCTCATTCTTCTCACGTTATGCCTCTCCTCCCTACCTGTGGATGAAGAGACATGGGAAAATGTTATACTTGCAAACCCTTCTGCAAAGGGCTTCAGCCATCACAAAGTATACCACCCTTGCTTCACTTGAGGCCTTATTGCCTTTTGGGCTGTTAGTCTGTTTCAGAACCAGGTCAGTCAGCCATCAACTGTCGTCTTGCTCTCCAGCCTTCTAGTTCTTGGAGTCAGAACTTTCATGTAAACAAAGCAATGTTTTTAGAATTCTTTATCTTGTTTACATTCGTTTCTGTAGAAAGGACAATTGATGGACACTTTCTAAGACCAGTGGAATTGAAGAGGTTGAACCTCAATCTGCCAATGTGGTCTCTTCTCTAGAAATCTATATAAGCTGTAAGAAAAATTAAACTTCCTCTTTTCCAGCTTTGACTCCGTGGTGATCACTGCGTCTCCCTCGTGACGGCACTGTGTCACAATCAACTGGCAGCCTGTTGCTTTTATTTTTCTTCTTAACACTCCAAATCACATTCGCTAATCACAGAAGGACCTTCTCACCCTTACTGAAAAGACATGACTGTAGAACAGGGGTTATGCTTGTAGACAGCCCCTACAATATAATTCCTAGATGGTTTGCCTTCAAAACAAGTGCACCTGCTGGAGCCAGGATTTGGGTTTCCATTGCAGGATGCCTTCCAGCAAGGGAGTGAGGGGGTTTAGCCAAGGGTAGCAGGAGGTGCCTGGTAGGGAATGTGCACAGAAAGCTGGGCAGTGGCTCTCACCCAGTGAAAGCCCAGCACTGAGCTGTGCAAGAAGGACAGAGACAGAAGCAATGCATGGAACTGCTTAGATCTTAAATAAGGCAGATTCTCCCCTCCCACAGAGTTTGCTTCTCTGAGGGAGAGATTTCAGTGCATAGCAGATCTGGAAGCCAAATTTATACAGAAACATATTCATTTAATAATTACCCAAAGAGAAACAAGCTACTCTTCTGGCTACCAGACTGCAAACCAAATTAAAAGTTGATCCATATAATCCATCCACACAATGCCATTCTCTTTTTTTTATCTGCATCAGGCCCAGAGGAAAAGAAATATCATTAATATTCTGATTTCACATGCCATTAACTTTCTGGATGATGTTAGAAACAAAGAATTACTTTATCGTTTTAAGCATTACTTTATACTATTTAGGGACAAGAAACATGACTGAGCAGCAATGCCATTGTACAAGCTCTCTTCACAGATGATAATTATGAAATAGTTTCACCAAAGAATGAAAAGAGGAGAAAAGTATCTAAATAACACCAGATTTTGCCCACAGCCATCTAAGTCATCTACCTATGGGTGGCCTGGGACTTCTCAGACTGCTTTTCAGTCAACTCCTGAGCACTGCTAATCCCTGCTGCTGTCTCAGCAGCCAGGTCCTTTGGATCCTTAGAGAGGGGGTGGATACTCCAGGGATGCTACTCCAGACTCTGCTGAGCTTTCTAGAGGGGGTGGGAATGCTTTCTGGCCCATGAGAGCAATCCCATGCATGAATCATAAGTCCTGGTGGCTGGATTTGCCTAGTGAACAGCAGCTCCTTTGATTTTCTTCTGAAAAAAGAGTTTAAAATGGGAATTGGTTGCACCAAGCATGTACCAAGAAAGAAAATACAGTAAAGACAGAACTTGGGGTGCAGCCTTCTGTGATTTTGGCCAGTGGGGCACTGTGCAAGGCAGTCTGTGTTCTTCATGTCTCAAGCAAGCACCATCTGTGTCTCTCCTCCATCATAAAGGGCATTGCTGCGGCTCTCACCTCTACTGATCCAAAATAGGAGTACCTTGGCTAAGTAAAAAAACTGCATGAAGAATCAGATCACTGCAGCTGAGGGGGAGTGTCAGGTTCTCATGTGAGAAAGACAACGGTCTAGAAGGTTCGTAGGAAACACATGATGGCTCTTATTTAGCAATTTCACAAAGTCTTCAGTTTTTGGAGATCTCCAAAGGTAAAGAAGGAATGACTCTCACTGTAGTGGCTTGGAAATACTTCTGTATCTTGGCTCTTTCTGAATCTGTAATGATGGTAAGGAGGTCTGAATCATATTTGATTTTTCAGCTCTTTATCAACATTTTTATCTTTTGTCAGCCCTTCCAAATGTTGACTGATCTCATTAGATAATACAGGCTAAGGAACATGTAATCAGGAAGAATCTTCTGCCAAGGTAAACTTACCTTGGTGATTTAATATGTCAAATGTAACTTTTCAGGCATAAAAGCATGATGTTTATGTCTCTTGGGAACAGACTACTCTGCTTTTTCTCTCTGAATAAGGCCTGGCACCACGGGCTATGGTGGGGCCCTTAAACATCAAGGCAATTAACAGTACTTGTCTCATCATGTCCTGGCACTTAGACAGCCAGAGAGGAGACAGAGATGACATACCCACAGCTCTTGGAGACTTGTGACACCACTACCACATTTGTCTCCATTATCCCAGAGAATAAACTGAAGATTTCATCAGTTCCCACATTCTGTTTATGTAGATCGTCACTCCCCTTCTGTACCTCCAGCAAAGCTGCCACATCATTTCCTCAGCTCCCTCCCTGATTTTGAGGTATCGTTGCTGACACACTTCTAATGAGCTGCCATGTATCATATATTCATCACACACCATCAAATTCTTGTATTTTTGTACCTGTGAAACCATCAAATTGCTGTAGCCTCACTTTTTAAGTTGCGCAAACCTGTTTCCACATAGCAACTGAACACAAAGAATTTGAAGCTGAGCCATTTTTAAATTCCATTGTTATGAACAATTATAACTTATGTGATGTTGCACTTGCTGCTGTTCCAGTTGAGAGTCCCCAGTGCAGTTTCTTCTTTTTACCTAACCTGAAACTTGACAGGGAGGTTATTGCTCATCCAAGTGGGTGACTAACAGCAACAGCTTTAGCAAGGAAGGCACAGTGTTCATAAGGAGCCGTGGAAGCTTCCCCCACAGCCTGAACACCTCAGCTGCGACCTGTTATGCTCACATAATTTCATTTCTGATCTCTGTACAAAGACTGTCAAATTGTGCAGTAGCTCGGTGCTGTGAATAAGGATGGACGGAGGGAGATATGAAAGGAGGAGAGGGAAGCAAACAGCAACTAATTCATGATGGAAGGAGCCTGAAATGTTGGAAAAGCTGATCCTTTCAAGGTACTTAAGTCAACATCTAGTGAAAGCTGAGAATTCCTCTGGGTATCCAGAGGGATTTGTTTAAGTCCTATTATAAGAAAGATCGCATGTGATCATAAATCCTCAAATGTCTTCCCCTCACCTACTCTATTTTCATTCATGACCTGATTAGGGTTTGAATGCAGATCATCTTAAGTGAATAAAGCTCCAAAGACCCAGCTTACATAAAGACAGTGAATATTTTCTAGAAATACATGGCAGAAGCATCTGGACTTTGAAGATGGCAAGTCCTTACACTTGAATCTTTCCTTAAACGAGGCAGAACACTAAAAGAGAAAAAGAATTGTCAAAAATGTAGCCATGACAGACTAGCGCTGTGGATCACCTCACTTATGCACCTTTTCTACCATAAATAATGAATAGATGCCAGTCTCATTTACATTGCAGCCATGGCTTACATCTAGTTAGAGAGCACAGGATGACATCGGTATCCTGTATGACCTCAGGTATTTTCTGTCCTTTTCTCAAGGCAACTCTCAACAGCACAGGCAACCTGCACTTACTCACATATTTGCAGTACTTAAGGCAATGATATTCGGCCTGTACTTGTTTCTAGGAAAGGAGAAAAAAGAGGGAGATGGCTATCGACCTGGCCTAAAAATTTACATGTGTATAGCCTTGTCAAGAAAGTTAGTGTGTGAAAGGAGTTAAGAAGACTGAACGTCCCTTTGTTCAGCCCTTTGTTTACTGAGAACAAGGCAGGGGAATCAATAGCTGGAGAACCCAAACCTGGCTGATTGAAGATACCTCTCCCTCGCCAAGAGTTTCCATTGGGACTGAAAAGGGAGAAACAAATGGGATTTGTGTGCTCTTTTGTGAGGACCCTGCAGCTCCAAACCACCTTTTCTCACCACTTTTTTTTTTTTTTTTTTTTTTTCCTCAGCAGACAAACCACCTTTTCTCACCACTTTTTTTTTTTTTTTTTCCTCAGCAGACAACCCATAATGTAGCTCAGTCACCTCTATTTGTCTTCTATAAACTGCACTGCAAAAATGCACGTGCAGAATGAGCTTGGTCTTCCCTTGTCGGTAGACAAGGGGAAGATGTGAGAGATGCAAAAATCAGCTGCACCAGAAATCTGTGAGATACGGGATCCTTCCCTGTGCTAACCTGCTAGACGCACATCAACCCAAGGATTTAGGAAAGCCTGGGTAACAGGTGCAGAATACAGACACCACTTGTGGATGACAAACTGCTAGAACACAGCACACATTGCCTGCCAAGATAAAAAGCCGTGCTGAGAGAGCTGTACATTTGCTCAGGACCCTGTGCGTAATTTTAAAGATAATTAGGATTTGTCCAAAGCCAAAATGGATATAAATAGCAACTGAAACCTGCAGGTATCTTTCCTTCATCACTTGGGCCGTGAACTTTTTGGCAAAAGGGACTCTTTGTGGTACTAACAAGTCATGTCTGCTCAATCACAGCACATCAGCACTGACTCATGCAAGCTGCAAAGGGGTTTTAAATGCTAGGGAGAGCTGGTCTTTTGTATTCTGACAGCTCCTTACTGCTGCTTTATACTAGTACTTCTCAAATGAAGAGCCGGGAATATATGAAAAAAAAAAAAAAGATATGCCAGTTGCTTTGCAGTGTTTAGGGCTCCCCTGGAGCTTAATTATGTGGGAACTGTGACATGTAGTCTGTCAGCTAAAAGGTGGCAGATCCCTGTGGCACAGTTTGAAAGGTGTGTTGTGAAACAGTACTCATTTGCTCTCACCTTACAGGTAACTGTATGGCATGCCCTATGCAAATCGGTTTCCACAGCTGCATGTGGGTTCCTTACATTTTTCACCTGTGGTGTCCATGGCAGTGAGCTCCTAGATCCAGCTTCCAGCATCCCCATGCACACCACAGTTTTGATCCTACATTTAGATGAGTACCACATAAATATTCCCATCTTCACCAAATAAAAAAAATAACCCTCCCTCATTTTAGTTTTCTGCTCTTTTATGACTCTAAACCACAATCAGGGCTAAGCGATCAGCACCATAACCTTACAAAGTTTTGGTCTCTAAATCAGGGCTATAAATGTGGGAGATGTATTGTCTCCTAGGAATGTGATAAACAGCTCTTCGGCACAATTCTGAAATGAAGAAGCACAGAGAGCATATCCCAGGATATATTTTCAAACATCTAGCAACATTTCCCCTGGTTTCATTTTTTAAATCATAAGCACTGGAATAATTAATTTCTAAGGCTCTCTCTTGTGTTGATGCCTAGCTGCCATAAAAACAAAGTAAACTACAAAAAAATTCTGTCCCAGTTTATATTTTCCATTTGCAAACATTTACTCCATTCTCTGAATTAACAAGAAACAGCTTCTTCTTCTACTACATGCAGGAGGTGCTTTCATAAACTTGTCACATCCTGATGTTAGTAGCATATGGTATTGAAAATATTCCTACTGCTTGAAGGGAGAGCTGTTACAAATACTTCAAGCAACAGTTTGTTAATTTTGGATGCGATCCTACAGTGCACCAATATTTTTCTCCTGCTTTTAAACTTAACCATATAATGAAGATGCCCCACGAATTTTCAAAAAGAATGACTTAGACCACAGAATTTTTGGGGGCCCTAGAGGAACATTCCCTTTCAAACATGAATGTCCATAACACAGAGTGTTTCTTCTTCCTCCTTTTACAAACTAGAGGAGCAAACTCTCTTCCCCCCCCCCCCCCCCCCCCTTTTTTTTTTTATTTTTTTGTGCTGTCTCAAAATATGGGAATAATTGTTCTCTACAAGAGGAAAAGCAAGGCTGCCTTGCTTTGTAATTCAAGGAATATAGGCTGTGCCTTACAGACATATACCTCTTGCTCTGGCTGCCTAGCAAACTGAAATATGACAGGACAAAGAAGAAGAGATGAGAAATTAGAGTGTTACAAGTAAGGCCAGAAGGCAAGACTTCTCAGGGATATAATATAGAACTGGCATCAAAAGACAGAATTGGGCAGAGGACAATATCATCAGTCCTCCAGATATACTGAGCACCAAGATATGTCAGATGGGGTCAAAGAGGGGCAGGATCACTGCCCTGGGGAATACACGGAGTTAAATAGTTGTCTTCCATGAACAAAATTATCTCTTATCTGCTACCTCGAAAGGATGCTGTGTCTTCCAGCAGTGTAATTCCATCCCAGCTCACTTTTCCCAGAAGACGACTGAACTGCCACTGGGAAATGGCTTAGCTATTGGTATTCAGCTAGTTGTCTGGGAGGCTGGGGGCAGGTAGAGAAGATTACTGGGTGGGTTTATGATATTGAATACAGTGGTTTATCAGGTCCTCCTGTAGCTACCTTCCCTTCACCACCTTCTAGATTATAAAGGTTGTGTTTCCACTGATTCCTTCACCTTTTTTCCTACCTTTTTCAGTGCTTGTGTAGCCACCTTTTCTTACTCTAACAGCTGATCATTGCCTGGTCTCTGCCTGCTTATTTTTGCAATGTATCTGAGAAGGGTGGTCTTTTATAATTGACAGGAGAAGAGCTCAAGTGTAGAACTCATCTCTAGTTTCACGGGTAATTTTGTCACTAGGCAGGTATTTGAATGAGGATTTCTAAGATTAAGGTGACTTCCTAATTTACTGGCTATAAATCTTAAGCCATACTTTGTTAGCAGCTAAAGATTCAAGAATTTCAAACTGAACCTTCATGTCATTATTTTTCCACAATATATGATATACTGCAACAGTCTTTACCCTGAGATATTATGATTTTGCTCATTGAGGCCAACTCCACAGACATCTACTTAATCCAATTTAACTTTGAAAGCCTCGTGAAAAACAACACAGGCAAGAAGGGAAAGAGGAATGCTCAGTTTGCTCTGAAAGTTATTTACAACATTGCAGTGGCTAAAGAGTATGGTTATGGCAGAAAAAGCAACCCAGGATGTTTTCTCTTGGAAAGCCTCAGACTGAAAAATTAAGGCAGAGCAGGTCAATTGAAAGATACATACATTGAGTACATTTCCTATCTTGCCTTAATAATGTTGTATTCTGAATGCAGCAGCACACACTGCTTCCAGTCAAACTATTCCAGTTTAACTATTCAGTCAAACATGATCATTCAGCATATTCAGGAGAAAATACAAATATGAGAAGTATGTTATGACATCCTGTAAAAAAGACACACAGGAAAAACAGAAGGTAAACCCAAGGGCAGAAATATGCTGCGTAAAACACAGTTGATATGACACAGAGTTCAGAGAGGTGAGAGAACTGCTTTCAGCAAAAACCAAAAGAAAAAAAAAATCACCCAAACAATTCCTTCCTCCTTATGCTGCCAGATTTATGGTTTCTGCTATTGAAATCTAAGGCAGACAGAAAAAACAAATTTGGATGCTTCCTTAGCTCTAGGTAGACCAGATGTAATGTAGCTCTCAAATGAAAGATCTGCCAGGGAACAACAAATACACAATGCTGATTGTTAACTAAGTCCTTTGCAGGGCAAGTTGACCTGGTATGTTACTGTGAAAAGAAACAAATAAATGGAAATACCAACATAATTTGTATTCATAGTGTGCTCAAGGATACCACAGGAACTTGGGATTACATTATAACAATATTTCTACCTCTATTTTTTCCTAAATCTTTATATTTGGCTTTATTTTTTGACACTGATGGCATTATCTTTTGTGCACAAATTTCACATTTTAGGTTTCAAGCTCTGACTGGGAAGACAACTTTTTACAGTCATTAAACAGCTATTAAACATCAGTTTTCAGTTGTATGGCATCATTAAAACAGTATTTTTGAAACAGGATATACCTAATACAAACATTAACCAAGCAGTGAAAATAGAAGCTTAAAGTTGAGTTAAAAGTACATGAACAAGTAAGAAAACAAAAGACTAGCTACTATTTCACACTCAGACATCTAAAGCTAACCCCCTGAAATAAAGGTTGAATTTGGATATATAGATATTAGCATAGAACAATCTTAACCCCAGTTTCCTCAGTAGTGGGTAGCCTCAGAAAACTCCAGAGGTTACTCTTCCTAAGCTACAAAGTAAGTAAAACCTGTAGTGACAAAACAGATTTCCTGAGGCCATCTTTCCTATTTTCTCAGCCTCTCTTGGCTGTATTAATCATGTCAGTTAGGATAAATTTCCTACTTCCACCATATCAATCATTTTGAGTTACCTGAAGAAACTGCAGAGCAGCTAGAGAATGCTATGTCAGTGTGCATACTTGACTAAAAATGAGGTGCTTCCTCAGGAGGAATGATGGGATTTTGGAAAACTGATAAAAGCTATGCCAAAACTAAAAAAGCAGAGTATTAAACACAGATTACCTGGGTGCCTACTCTAAAAGCAGCTTCTACTTGAGCTTTGAGGATGTTGCACTTCAAATGGTCAGGTACAGATGAAGGTGACACAGGGGCATGAAGTGTCTTTTCTGATACTTTCTTGTCTTCAGCCTGCATTTATTAAAAAAAGCAGTGACATACGTTAGAAAGATAAGTTTGAAAAATTATCAAAGGTTAAATTTTCACTTGTAATAACTTGATTCAGCTAAAACTTCCTTATTCATACCCTGATAGATATATCTTAAAAGTTTTCAAAATATTTAATGACTTGGTACTATGTTCAAGACAAGAATAGCCCCAGGGAAGCCTGAGTAATAGAAGCAAGAAAATTATGCGGAATAAAGATATGTCAAAAAAGCCCAGCCAGGCCCTGGAGTGGTTGCTTAAACCTGTGATCACACTGAGGGAACAAAAGATTGTCTCAAAATATCACACAGAAGGCAGAAAAGCAAACAGCACAACTATAGTGAACACTGGCTTTTTACATCATCCTTAAAATGCAAAGCGTCACAAATTTAACCAGAGAAATTTGAAGGAATCTCCACTTAATTGCAAGTCAAGCAAAATCTCCTTCATTAGAAGGAAAAGAAAAATCAAGGAGCTTTAAACATTGCTGTTTCCACTTGACATCAATCCTTTACCTACACAGTGATCTGAATTAGAAATTTTGGCCTCAGGACCAAAATTTTGGCCTCAGGACCTCAGTTAGTGTAGTGCCCTGGTCAAACATGACCTAAAGGTTTTGTACCTTGAACAAACCATATGCAGCAGAAATGCCACATTAACAAACTTCCTATGCAGAAAAGGAAAACAAAAAGAAAGACAATGTAATACTAATGTATCAACAAAGAGAGTAGGATGAGACCAGGATTGTAAACATGAACTCTTAAACAATCAAACTGTAATATGTGAGGTATTTTTAGAGGTTAGGCAATGGCACAGCAGCCATTGCAAACTTCCCTATTCTTCCTGGAAGTGACACCTGAATTACAGATGAACAGCCTAGATTGAACATTCATTTTCCACTCTCATGGCTGAGAAGGGTGAGTGGTTGTATACACCCAGACAGAACAGATATGTAATGCTGTTGTTCAGTTTTTTCAGCCAAAACAGGTACAATGCAGCAGTACATCAGGTCCAGTGATCCCTGAGGTTCAAATCTGTCAAGTATTTTCAAGATAGAACCAATGATTTTTTTTTTTCCACTGAAATTACCATATGATTGGCTCTTTAACTTCAAAATCTGTCTCCTTTATCCTTCCTTCTGCCCTCCCCCATTGCATCCCACTGGCTGATGGTAACTACAGTCCTACTGACTCTTTTCTCAGGTCCTTGAGCAAGCACAGACAAATGGGAATATCAAGATTCCGGTGATACTTTCTGCAAGTTGAGCAAGTCACAAAAGCAATTGTGTTGCCTGAGGAAACTGTTGAGCAAACACTGGGGAGGGAAAGACCCAGACTTTAGCAGAATTCTGTTGAGACTGCAACAACTTTATGTGTAAGCAAAGTTGGTCTAGCAGCCTTCTGCATCCAAAATGCCATAGCTGCCAGGTATGATTTTGAGCAACTGTCTGTTAAAGAATTGCTCATCATGAGATTTTTTTTTCTCTGCCAAATTTCTAATAATTCTTATATGTTTATTTGTCAAGTTACATTTACTTTTTTTAGAGGAAGATATATTTGGACTTCCCATTCTCCCCAGTCTCCTCCTAAGGGAGAAAGAAAATACATAAAATGAAAAGTGACAGTGTCTAGGTAGAGCAACTTATGGAACTGTAGTCATCTATTCAGTCTTGAATATAATAGCAGTTAGGCAAGTATATGAAAAGAATCACCAAGCCACCAAATGTAAACATAAAATATTTGATTGCCATAGGTGTCTTTCCTGGGATACTCGTGAAGCTGGGAAGTGGAGATAATCAAAAGGACAAAATTATTTGTAAAGAAAGCACAGCTTTTACTTTGCCGATATTCTTGGTAGACAAAGTGAAGACATTTTAAAAAGGCTGTTATTACTGCCAACTTTCATGTGTATTGATTTCTAGAGCAGAAAAAACAACGCACTAAGCAGTGGTATTTCTAAAGGCCATGCCAAATCCCACCTTTGTTTTAACACTGTATACTAATTAAATAACATTTCAGTCAGGCAAGATTAAACAATTTAGTTCCTATAGCAAGACAATCAAGGCTTGTTTAGGCGACAAGCTTGTTTCATAACAAGAAATGTTTCCAAGTCCTATCCCTCTGTTACTCAGATGGATATAGGCATTTTTCAGACCTATTGTTCTTCCTCCACTGCCCAATTTTCCCACATTGACCAACAGGAAGACAAAAGCTCCCAGAGCTGCCCTATAGTGGGGAATCCTCAGAAGATGTAAATCTCCTGCTGCATTGAGTATTGTGCAGATGACTTCATTTAAAGGAGATCCCCAACGTGAGATCTGATGTGCAAGCCTCACACTGAGATTCTTGAGAGGTCCAAATACTGACCTGGCTGAAAGAGAAAGCTGCTCTTAGAAGGTGCACATTTATCAGAACCTGGTGTTCAGTTCTGCTTTAGTCCTTGTTTGGGTCATACTACAACCCCCTTTAAGGGTTTCACCTACAAGCAAGTAACACTTGCCTTGCTTGCACTGCAACATGAGCAGCAGCACCTTTAGTGACTGGTCACACATGAAGAGCAGACATTGCTGCAATTGCTGCTCAGCCTCGTCCTGCTCAGCAGCTGCTGAGCCAACAGCCAAAGGTCACCATGTCCCCCTGCCCTAGTGGAAATGTCAACTGCACATGGGGCTTGAGAGTGCTTGACCTGACCCAGGCCTCTTCAGCTTCTCAACATGTGTCAAAGGCTTCTTTGCCAGCCTGCCTTAGCAGTGACAGTCTTTTCTGCTGCAGAGCAGCAAATCCTGAATCATTGCTGAATTCTGCTCTCCCACAGCTGATTAGCTGAGACTATTACACACAGAGTCAGTGGCACTGAGGATAAACATGAAAAGTAAACTTTAGTCACAGAACAAAGCAGTACCTTCTTATTGCAGACTATTAGCACTTCTAAGCATCTATACAAGTTCCTATTTTTCCTTACTGCCACTAATATTTACACACAAGCTCGTTCTTCCCCCAATTTAGTTCCTAAAGTATAACTGTCATAAAGAATGCAAAATAAAATATTTAATGGCTACAAAAGCACATGCAGAATCTTCTGTGGTTCATTTCACTAGATTATAAGAAAATTAAACATCTAAATTCTTTTTGCATTAGGAGTCTCCACATACTATTGCTATAAGAATGAAAGCTGTATTCTACTTTATTTTGGTGTATAATACAGAAATTCTATCCTTCCAGAACTCTCACTGCTCTCAGCATAAAGAGAGCAGTGAGGTATTAATCTGTTGAGCCAGGCTAGCAGTTATTAACATTTTATTTTAATTTATTAACTCAGAGTATTCTATTTGGAAGTGATTAGAATGCTAAACATGGCAGGATGTTAATGAAACTTCTTATTTTATAATTTTTTGTTATGCAATTCAAACGAATCTTAGATGCCTCTTTCAAGTGAAAGTCCTAGATTCAAACTTGCATTTGAAAGAGGCAATATTCTTGCTTGGAACTGCAATTTAGACTCATCCTAAAAGGTTTAGAAATTAAGATAAAAATCCATTCAGATGCCTGATAACACTCTAGTTTTCCATGTCCAATTCTGCTGATCTCAATAATAGCAATGTGTTTACATTTTTTTCACCAGGAATGCAGAATTTTATTTTTCCATAGAAGAACACTGGAGAATTGAATTTAAATGCAAAATTTCAAACAAGCTCATATATATACATAAAATTAAAGGCTTTTTTTTTTTAAATTGAGGTCTTACATTTGCTTTTTCTCCTCCCAAACATTTACTTTAAATTCAATTACATTTGCTGATACTAGAACTGAAGGCAGATTTGTAGAATGTTAGATAATGATGGCACAGACTTTGGTTTGCAAAGCTAAGTGAATATTCGGTACACATACAGAATATAAAAACAGTAGCATGAAACACAGCAATACCACTCCTGTACATAATATTTCCAAGTTCTGTTTTAAAAGGTTTGTGCTTTGTTTCACATAAAACTTTGTTTGAGCAAGATTCATGATCTTATGTCTCTGTGAATATATTGATAGTCTCTTAGCCAAACAGCATGCTTAAAACATGTATTTGACTGAAGTTAACTGAAGAATAGAATGAATATTTTCTTTAGGAATGCAGGTCTATTTTTGTCGTAAGCCATCCCTACTGGTGGGAGGTAAAATTTTAACAAAGACAACACAAATATATAGGTTCTGAAAGCACATTAGCTAAGTGAGGTTTCCTGGGACTCAACTATATCTGCAAATGTGCCTGGAAATCTACAGACTCTTTTGCCCCTTTTTCACCAGGAAATTTATTGCTTTTAATCATGTGACAGCTAACGCCAATTATGAACAGATACCACAACGATAAGACCTGTACAATTATGTGTTATTCTTATTTCAGGCAAAGTTTACAAGCAGAAATTGAATCTTCTTTATTAGAAAAAAAAGTACAATTGAGAAACAAACAAACAAACCCTTCATTAAGTTGTCAGACACAGAATATTTTCCTCTGGTTAGATATTAGTTGGTCTAATAAAAGATATAACTCCCAATAAATCTTGTTATGCTTATATTCTTGAAGAAAACCTCTAATTCTTGGTATCAAATTTATTTTATAAAATGCTAATGCTCAATATTATTAAATCCTACCTCTGTCACTGCGAGTTTCATGACAGTCTTAGTAGACCATGGTAGCTATGTTTCCTGGGATATACCCTCTGATCTATGTTTCACACAGAAGAGTCTCAGGTACACCGACAAGGTGAGTTTGTTTTGTGGGTTTTCTTAAACTACGAATGATTTTTGGAACCCCAGTGGCTTTGGGCATTGCTGTTATGCAGGGAGCTGTTATTGCTTGGAAGCAGGCAATCTGTGTAACAGGGCAGTCCTATAATATTGTTTTGTCCTCTAACAAAAGGCCTTAAGTTCTGAGTAGAGTTTGCAAAGATGTTGAGGCTCATCAAGCTGGCTCTGTCTGAACCTTTCTCAATCTGCCTGCAGCTTTGTTCTACTAAGTCTAGCTTAGCAGCAATAATTTTATATAGAAAACAATAACACCAGTATTCTTTGTAAAATAAGGTATTTATGACTCTAACACAGACATGCAGTCTTAAGGCTGATATGAAAATGGGTGCCTTGAGAAGGGAAGACACAGGACACAGTGTAGAAGAGCACTGATATGGAGGAATAGTGCAAAGGACACAGTCTGGCACTGGGCACCCATGGCTATAAACAACTCACCAATGGCCAATTAAAGTGCAGACCTGAACCTGGACAAAATTGGATTTAGGGGCAATAAAGAGAGTGATGACATAATATATAGCATATATATGGAAAAGCCACCACAAACAGTAAATTTGGGTATAATGCGAAGATGTAGATCAATTAAGAAAGAGCAAAATGTAAAGGCTTATTTGAAGACATACAAAAGGACCAAAGTATATTGTAGAGTGAGGAGAAAGAAGAAAACATGAACATGGCTGGATAGAACATTGGCACAGGCTGCCCAGGGAAGGGGTTGAATCACCATCCCTGGAGGTATTTAAAAGACTTGTAGATGTGGCACTGAGGGACATAGTTTAGTGCTGGACTTGACACTGCTGGCTTAACAGTTGGACACAATGGTCCGAAAGGTCTTTTCCAACCTATATGATTCCATGATTCTATGACCATCATAATTCCCCCTCTGACCCCACCAGAATGAAATTACCAATCTTAGGACCCAGAGGTGTAGGGAAAGGGTGAGCATAACACCAGGAAAAGAGGTAGAAACAAATTGAAATGCATTATTATTCTTTCTTTTTATGCAATAATTACAGCTGGGCTAATAATTACTAGACTCCCAAGATTTCAGAAATGCAAACAATATATTTGTGGCCTTATATCATACACACACACACAAAACAATGGGGGATGGGAGAACATATTTTTCTAATGAAAGGATTCCAAGAAGAAAATCAGAAATACATTCACAGCTACAACACTTAGGACAGTCTGTGTTGGCGATTAAGGAGTCTGCTAGCACCAAAGGGCATGAAACACAAGTTGGAACAGACTTTCATCATTCAGTACGTGGACAGACACGTACACCATATCAAACAGCTCTGGAAAAGAGGTTGGACACATCCATTCATCATTCCCATGAGATGAAGTTTGCTGTAGCAGACAATCAAATTAATTAACTGCAGAATCTAATTTACCCAATTTCTTGCTAATTCTCCTATGGGTCGATTATTAAGCCTGACAAATTCCAGCCTGAAAGCACTTTGCTTGAAAAAAATAGCAATTAGCAACAGGAAGGGAGGGAGTGAAAACTGGGACTCCACAACAGATGTGGATAGGGTTGTTATTCTTTTTATTTTTTAATCAGAAATAGAGTAAATGAAACAGCTTTGTAAAGCTTCACTGGTTTTATTTAAGCATAATATTTTGGAGGATGCAAGAGTAGGCCATAAAAACACTTAGTAGACCAGAAATCAATGGAGTGGTGCAGGAAAGGAGTTAATGCTTCATTTTTTTGCCAGAAACTAGACATGTTGAACACTGATTAAAATCCGTTTGCTGCTGGACTAAGTAGTTAGTTAACAACTATAACCAAAGGAACTTTAAAGGCCCCACTCTCAGTTAAAAATTCTTGTCACAGTTTGGGGTTGTTCAATCCAGTCTAACCTGCCCTGTTGCCTTTCTGCTGGGCAGTGCTCTATGGCATTTCAGCCCAGGGTTAGCCCAATATTTACAGCAGGTCCCTTTCTTTCACTGGAGAAGTCATCTGCTGAGGCAACTCCAGGCTCTGCTCAGAGCTCAGAGACCTGGTTTGTTTGTTTTAGCTTTGTGAGCTCTGTATACACATTTCACCAGGATCTAGGTCAGAAAATGGTGCTTGAAGAAACCTCAAGTGAAAGACCAAAAGAACTTCAGAATGATTTTTTGGACACAACCATAGCCTGTATTGTAAAGGCTGGATCACTGAAATGCTTTCCAGTGGTGAGTTTGGGCCAGTTTCAAGAGTATGTACAATTTTCAGATTGCTAAAAACAGTAATTTTAATAAATTTTGAAGGATTGGCCTCTTCTGCATTCACGTGGTAGCTGCTGTTCATGGGAATGCTGCCCAGTTCTTAAACCCAAAGCCTCTATGACTGCCAGGGAAGGGTTTTCATTAGACAGCCCATGTCTCTAGCCTTGCCTTTTGCTGAACTTCTGCCAGAAACAGAAGCATTTAGCAGCTCTTGGTGCTCATTACAAGACTTTTTCATCAGCTAAACTTTGACTGATGGCAGACTCATCACAGCAGACACAGGCTGCATTTACTGTGCAGCTGCATTTATTGTGAAGCTCTGACTTGTTATAATACTGGGTTCTGCTAATTAGTCCTTAAATAAATAATCCATCTGACTGTGGACAAGATTCTAGAGCTGTGAGGACAAGCCAAAGAAAACCTTTAATTATAGAAGAGCTGAGTTCTCCCTCTACAGACTTGCAGTGAATATGAATGAGTGAGAGGATCAGAGATCAGGCAGAAGTTGCAGGTACAATATTTGGATTACTTGCACAGTATGGTGTGATACAAGACCAAAGTGTTTTAAGCTTTTGGTTCAAGAAAGAAGACAGAAGGAAAATGTACTCATTTTGAAATCACAGGGGTACCATTAACACCACATCTTTGAATCTTTTTCTGCAAAACAAGTCAGATTGGTTTACCCAATTGTGCATTGTGGCCAGTGTGGAGGGAGTCCTCTCACTTCTTCACTTTGGCCCTTTAAGTATGCCAAGCTCAGCTCTCAGTGAGCTGAACACTGTGGGACAGTCCTTTAAAGCATGTTTTGGACATTGCACCTGAGCAAATGCTCTTTGCTGCAATTCAGATCGAGAATCAGTAATCACATCTGAACTGCATAAGTCCTCTCACAAGACCTGGGTGTTGATTGGATGAGCCTGAGATGGAGAATTTTCCTTTGGCAAACTATGTCAGTGCTTAACAAGCTTTGCCTATAAAAAGCTGTACTTATTACCAGTTGAGAATTTCTAGAAGATGAACTTGAGAAATGTACATAGGAATAAAAGGTGACTTCTTTCCCATTTCACCCCAGTTTGTTGACTTTATGATTTATCTTTTTAATTCCCACTTGAGCTAGACAAAAGTAGAACTCCTCACAGGTGAAAACTAAATAGATTTGGAAGAAAGTCTAAAATATTCCATCTTCCTCTGTTCTTTGAGAAATCTCCAAAAATTATGACACAGGTCATTACCTCATGACTACTTAAATAACGCATAAGGACTGCAGTCCATATCTGAACTACACCACAATCCTATGACAAACACTGAACATGGTTCAAGGAAATCTTAATGATAGCAAATCCACTGTATAATGGAACAAATTCAATTAACTGTAACATTGAAAAAAAATCCAATATTTAATTTTCTCATTAGAAGCACCTGGCTTACTGATTTTTAGCCTTGACTTCCATCTCCTGGAATCTCTCATCCAGAGAAAAGAAAGATTCTGCTATATAGATATAGAGTCCCATCATGCTTGTATTTTTGGTACACTTGGTCATGTCTCCTTGGATTTTAACTTCCCTAACTCTTTTTGAAGTAATATCAATAATAAAAGGCTATTTGTAAAACCAAGGTAAAATAATTTAGTTGAGTTCTTCCTTGAACTTACAAAAAACTCTCAAAACAATACTTTTCTTTTGACAGGTCTGTACAGAGTCACTGGAAGCCCAGACCCACCTCTTTTAAAGTCAGTGGCAATGCTCTCATTGACTTCACAGGGTCCAGCTCAGGACCTATGTGGCTGCAAACCAGAGGTCCTGGTACAGATTCAGATCAAGGAATCCCACAGTTCATGCACAGGGGATTTAGCCTCACATGGAAACAAGGAGCCACCGACTTTCTGATCTCCGGCAGAAACAGCAGGACATGGCTGTTGGACCACCCCTGCAAAAACTGTCTCATAAAACACCCACTAACATCAGATGCCAGGGGGAGTTTATGGCATAACACAGACTCCTCATGCAGAAAAACAAGATTTTTTTTTATCACTTAAAGTGTTGTTATTTTTTTACAGCTCTGGGCTGCCTAGATGACTAACTCTTCACAACTAAACTAAAACTATATCATAATGTTGTTGCAGCAGCTTCTGAAATGTTAAAAGGCAAAGCTGATTGAAATGCTAAATCTAAAAACCAAATCCCAGTCCCATAAGAAGATGGTGAGAGGTGATTAAAAAGCAAGCCAGTTGAAGATGAATGTTGATTTGAATTGGAGGTGAAAAAGCAACAGCTTTTGAATATGAAGGCAAACATGCTCTGGCATATATATGTAAAAGTATATATGTATATGCTATACCTTGTTCATGCTGACGTGCAGGGCTGGCCATGGTCCAACTACCTTCACATTCTCCGTTTCTATTTTCTTCAGATGAGAAGTTTCATCATAAAGAAGGGGAAGTCCTGAGCTCAGTTCTAAAAGGATGCCCAAAAGAAAGAAAGAAAAAACACCATCTGAAGGGAAGCTACAGAAGAACTGCAGAGCAAGACACTCAACTGCATTTGAAGTGACAACGGTCAGCAAAGCATCTTCTCTGTAAGACCCTTTAAAATGTTCCATAATTATACCTGTTGGGTCATTTTGCCTTTTTCTATTTAGCAAACAATTCCTCCCCCTCCTCCTTCTCACCCATCCTTTCATTTCAGCATAGCTTTTGCCAGCTTTGGGCTAGATATTTCTCTTCTTACCTCCCCGCCGCCTCTACCTCCTCTATATTCTAAAACTTAGTTGACACCAGAGGGATTATTTATGCAGCCAAGGTGCCACTCTCAAAACATGTGATGTGTAAAGAGATCAGAGTATAGCTTTTGGCTCTCTCAGACATCTTTATTTATATGCTAGCCTCTTTAAGACTGTTGTCAGAAATTTGCTGTGCTTTGTCAACAGAGATTTTGAGCAAGCCACTGACACTAAAACACAAGGAAAAATTCTTTTTCAGACAGCCCTGAAAGGTCTCTGTCATCATCTTGGGGATGGTGTGGCATACAAATACTTATTTACAAGTACTCTGAGGAAAATAAACTTCATCATGTGATGATTTAATAAAGCTCTGTGTCCTCCCATATTTCTTTGTGCCATGGATCCTAGATAATAACAGTTGGGAACAATCCAGTTCTGTGGAGTCTGATTCAAAGCCTACTGAAATCAATAAAAACCTTGCACAGACTGCAGTTTGGTTTGGATCAGGATCTTAAGCTGTCCTAAGAATATTAAATATTACTCACTCAAGATCTAATTCTACAGCTGTTTAAATATACATTAAGGGCTTTGCTGACTAGAGACAAATTGCTGTAACCAGCTCATAGGGATATAAGCAAAAAGCTGGTTTTGGCATTAGTGAAACATTATCAGACCCTGAGGTAATAATGTCCTAGAAGGGGTTACAATATCAACATTGACTTTCTCTTGGTGGTCTTTCATCATAAGTTAGTGTTGCCAGAGTCCAGCATCTCTCACATCACAGCTGCTTCTGTGCTTATGAGACTGTGAAACTGCCTGATACCCGGGGAATAAATTACCACAGCCATAAAATCAGACATGATGACGGGGAGTTTTTTGAAGAAACACAATCATTCTACTTTCCTCCTAAGAAAGAAAATAAAGGGGGGGGGGGGGGGGGGG
>VZUI01047911.1:0-88745 GCA_013401135.1 Cettia cetti | reverse complement strand
CACCAGCCCATCTCTATTTGCAAACAGCAGATCTAACCTAGTCCCTCCCCTGGTGGGTTCACCCACCAGCTGTGACAAAAAGTTGTCCTCCATACACTCTAAAAATCTCCTGGACTGCCTCTTATCCGCTGTATTAAGTTCCCAGCAGATGTCTGGTAGGTTGAAGTCACCCACAAGAACAAGGGCAGATGATCCTGAAACATTTTCTAGCTGCTCATAGAATAATTTGTCGACCTCTTCTTTCTGGTTGGGTAGACGATAACAGACTCCCAGTAGGATGTCAGCCTTATTGGCTTTCCCCTTAATTCTTACCCATATGCACTCAGCTCCATCCTCCTTAGTTTCAATTCCTACAGCATCAAAATTCTCCTTAATATAAAGGGCCACCCCTCCACCTCTTCTTCCTTTCCTGTCTCTTCTGAAGAGTCTGTACCTGTCCAGTGCAGTGTTCCAGCCATGTGAGTCATCCCACCACGTTTCCATGATGGCAACTACATCATAGCTTTGCAGTTGCACCATGGCCTCCAGCTCTTCCTGTTTGTTACCCATTCTGCGTGCATTAGTGTACATCCATGCACCTCAGCTGGGCTACTGATTTCATCCCTAACTCAGGCTTACCACCCTTGGGCCTGCTTCCAGACAGCCCAGCTGCATCCCCTGTCCCCTTCAAACCTAGTTTAAAGCTCTCTCAAAAAGTTCTGCCAGTTCATGAGCTAAAAACCTTCTGCCCTTAACTGAGAGATGCATCCTATCTGGCTCCAGCAAAGCAGGTGCTGTGAAAGTTTTCCCATGATCAAAGAATCCAAAATTTTGCTGATGACACCAACCCTTAAGCCACTTGTTGATGATGTGGGTTCTCCTGTTTCTTTCATCATTTTTCTCTGCCACCAAAGGTACTGAGCAGAATACTACCTGTGCTCCTGCCCTATCAACTACTTGACCCAATGCCCTAAAGTCCCTTTTAATTGCCTTGACACTCCTCTTTTCAATCTCATCACTGCCTACCTGGAGTATCAGCAGTGGGTAATAATCAGAGGGCCGAATCAGCCCAGGAAGTCTCTCAGTGATATTTTGTACCCAGGCCCCAGGGAGGCAGCAGACCTGTGGGATGGGTCCTGTCGACATGTGGGGCCCTCAGTTCCCCTCATCTTTCCCCTTAATCTTTCAACTTCCTCCCTAAGCTCAGCCACCAGTGAAAGGAGATTTAAATTATTCACATTATTTTCACTGAATGGATTTAATCTAAGAGAAAAGAAAACTTTCAGTTCAGAAATGAAAGAAGAATACATATTGGAAGCAGAGTGTTAAAACTTAAGACTTAATAATAATACTTGATAAAGTGTAGTCATGATGGACTTTCTGAGATATGAAATAATTTCCTTTTCAGTCAATCAGATCAAGATATGGATACTCAGAGATTTGAAATGTGATGGTTAAGACCAAAGGTGAAGCTCAGAAGTATGTCCAATCTTGAAGAAATTCAAAACTAAATTAAATTAAACAAAACAAAAAAATTCAGAAACCATGAGAAGCTAAGCTACTGTTGATTTAATCAAACTTTATTTATTCCCAGTAGGGAGTAAGGAAGAAGACAAACTGATGCAAACTTTAAGTATTTTCATGTACATTATTATGGAAATTAGTTGTAGTCCTTTGGTCCCTGAAAAGTTGACAATGTGACTTTTTGCATCATGAAGGTTGTAATCCATTGGCAACAGGAGCAGACTAGTTCAAGTGAAAGCCAGAAAGAGCAATTAAAGGAATTAAAACCAAACAAATTAGAAAAACAACAGCACCAGAAATGTTCTCTAGATAGGCATATTTTTTCATTTGTTTCCTCATTATGCTCCTTAGTTGTTTCTAAAACACTCAAGTGATACTAGAGTTAGGTATTAGCTCTTCATTCTGTAACTACTTTAGGTCTTTGTATGCTGACAGAAGTCTCTTATGAAGAAATTAGTCAGATTTTATCATTACATTCAAGCATTTTGGCAAGACTAACTGCACATATTTGTCTCTTTCTCTACCATAGTTGCTGTACCTTTTTTAAACCCTGAATAGAAAGTTGTTCCTCAACTATTGTCAGTTACATCAATTGCATTCCTGCCCTTTATATCACCTGAAAGAAAAATGTATGGATATTTTTGCCTCCTTCTTTCTATTGTGCTTCTAAAACATATTGTAAATCAATGCAAAGGATTTCTTACTGCAGTTTATCTCACCTCAACCTACTTCTTCCCTTATCCATGTGCATGAAGGCACATGCTCCCTCACAGGCCCATTTCCCAGTCAGTCACAAGGAAGCAGATGAGACTGATCTAGAGCAGAAGAGAGGACAAGGATGGAAATGTGAAACTGAAATGAGTAACTGGAAAGGTGATAACCACCAGAACATGCGCATAAGTTGTTACGTTACTGATCCTGCTACCTCTGAAATCTGCCACTGACAAAGCAAACATTCAAGAAACATTCGTTGTGAGTGCATGAATCTCTGTGTGCAGGGCTTGAAACAGTGACTTTGTTATTGTGGTTGTGGCAGTCGCTATATGTGGCTTGAATTTCCTGATTGCACTTTTATGTGAAGACAAAGATACAGATAAAATTTTCTGTGTCTTTCCCTTGTTATATTTGACTTTTCTATGACCAGAGAGTGATCCCTGGAAACAACTTCATCAACAGATTAGTTTAATTTCCTTTGCTTCAGAAAGAGACAGCCTGTACCAGATCTTGAACCTTCAAGTGCAGAAGGGCATAGCTGAAGCCTTCTTATATAGTTGTTTATACAATTTTGCACAACTTTATTTTAAATAGGAGTCTTTTAAGCATCCTTTAAATGTAGAGGAAAAAAATGACTAGGTGGAGCTCTTAATCCCTCACTAGCTATGAATTAATGGATGATCAGTTGGAGAGGATACGAGTTTTCTCCTTGACAATGTACATGAGAAATGTTGATGACACCATCGAAATATGAAAAACATATCTCCTCTCATTGCTCATCTCTTTTCTTCTCTGAGCTTTCCTGGTGTGGGGGTGGTGTTGACAAGCTCCAAATTTCACTGGTGTGCCTACTCCAGGATATTCATGATTGCAGAAAGCATGGTTTGAAAGGCTTCCAGAAAGAATGCAAAACAGCTGAGTTCTATTACTCTGTTCCAGAATCAAAGGAGATTATAACACCTTTCTCAGCAAGACAGAAGCATTTTCATCCCCAATATCAACTTGTTTAGGGGAGACATTGTACTCCTGCAACACTGATGATAGAACAGATGATGATAGAACATACTGTGACATTTATTTGCATGCCACTGTAAAACATGATTTTGGTTGAATTAGTGCAAAGTGGCTTCATGTACCATATCAGACACCAGCATTCTCAGCATCTTCCTAATTATGGGTGCCAGATGTGTCTTGTACAGCCTCTGTGAAGATATGGTTAACTTTTCTATTCAGACCAGAAGTGCAAGGACCCAGTTTTCTCAGGAGCTATATGGTCAGATATGCACATAATCTACACATAGAGTAGCATTCCATTATGTGTGCTTTCAAAGCAAGGAATAATCTGAGTGTTGAGGAGATTAAATAGGATGGAAGGAATACAGCTGTACATCAATGCCTTTGGATTTTGTTCCTCTTTTGATAAAGATTGATGAGCTGTTCCATTTCCTTGGCATGCTGTGTGACATCATACTGGAATGTATTTTTGAAAACATCAAAAGAGGAGATCAGGGACAAATTATCCTTTCAAGAAGGGGCAGCTGAACACAGGGCATGTAAAGACAAAAAAGAATACTGAGACAAAAGGAAGATGGGATCGATAAGGAGAGAACAAGTTGAGTCACTAAGGAAATTGTGAGCAACAGCAAATATAAAAGTGCATGAAACATGTTTTATATCACATAAGAGGAACTCCAAAGTGTGGGCTGAGATCCTGATATGTTCAAAACTTGCTCCTAGCACATATGTACTAGTACATTCTGAAAGATTGTGCCCAATCATTGATCCATTTTTTTTTCCCATTAAAGAAACTTGTGAATAGATCTTACTCTCTGTTTTCAGTCAGAGGGAATCTGCTCATGAAGGGCAACCTAATAAGTGGATATGAAAATGGATCCACTGCAAAAGCAGGCTGCTCTAGAAATACATTGACACCAAGCACAATACCAGCTAAAATTTTTTCATATCAGGAAAATATTTACATAGAAATAAATGATACATAGCAAAATATAGAAAAAGTCAAATGGCACAATTTTTACACATGAAATTCATTGAAGTAACTGGTCTTTTAAAATCTAAATGGAGAAATAAGTTTATGAAATATTGGCAGGTTTACTTTCTAACACAAATAATTAAGATGTCTTTAAATTGGACACTTGTGGCAATTGATGCTCATTAATTTTTGAGACCAATGATGCTGACGTAAAATCTGAAAAAAAAAGCTAGATGAGGAATATATTCAACCAATGCTTAGAAGATATTTGACTTAGAAAAATTGGCTGAGATAAAACTCATATAGCACGCAATTAGTAAATGCAATTTTCCACAGCTTAATTTGTCACAAACACTAAATTTACATAATTTCAAAAAAAGTCTTGCCTTGGAAGAATGTACTTTAAAAACAATTTTTATATTAGTTTTTCCTTTTAGTGGTAAAAGCAGATGAAATAAAATTATTTTAAAATGCACAAGGCAATTTAAATATCATGTTTGAAATACATAAAAACTCCTCCTTACAGTGAGCAAGAGTAATTACCCTGTAGGTATGAATCACTATATAAAAAAATTGATTATTTTTGTTTTAGGTCAGGTGTTGTTTTCTGGGGTTTCTTTGGTGGTTTTTGTTGGTTTTGGTTTTGGGTTTTTTTATTGGTTTTGGTTTGGGGTTTTTTTATTGGTTTTGGTTTTGGTTTTGGTTTTTGTGTTTGTTTTCTTCTTTGCTTTTTGTTTTTGTCTTTGTTTTTTGTTTTGTTTTGGTTTTTTTTCCTGGAGACAATTGTCTTTACTGACACTGTAGAAACTAAAATTTCTGCATGACTTGGAAAGATCTGTGGTTTTTCTAGATGAAAAATAAATTATTGTTTTATTCTACATAAGCAAAACATACTTTTTCTGCATTACTTCATATGTTAGTACTTTATACTTTGGGAATACTCTTTACCTGAAACATTAGTTTTCCCATTACTTATGTATTTATATCATGAAATTGGGCAGAGACCCTTGAAAGTCAAACTGTAATAGTGATGGAAAAAAGATTGGGGAATGAAATTCAAAGACAGTTTTATGAAATCTAGTTCAAATATAAACATTCTAAGGCATATAGATATCTAATGAAAGAACAATTTTTTCTTCACATCATAGAAGCAATGAGTAATTTGGGGTGTTAGGGAACTTAAAAATCATCTACTTCCAATCCCCCTGCTGTGGGCAGACCAGACCAAGTTGCTCAGAGTCCCACACAACCTTGTCTTGGGGCAGCCACAACTTCTCTGGGCAACTTTTTCAACTGCCTCATCAACCTCACAGTAAAGACTTTCTTCCTAATATCAAATCTAAGACTACTTTCTTTCAGTTTGAAGCCATTCCCCCTTGTTGTGTCATTATACCCTAGAAAAAGTCTCTCTCCACCTTTCTTGTAGGTTTCCTTCAGGTAACCGACAACAAGGCCAACAACTAGGTGACCTTGGAGCCTCTTCTTTTCCAGGTTGAACAACCCAAATTCTCACAGCCTGTTTTCGTAAGAGAGGTGCTCCATCCCTCTGAACATCTTGACAGCCTTCTTCTTGACCTGCTTGAAACAGTTCCATGCCTTTCTTGTGCTGAGGATGCAGTACCCCAAACAGGGTCTCACGATGGCAGAGTAGAGGGGCAGACGCCCATCCCTTAACCTGCTGGCCACTCTTTTGGTGCAGCCCTGGATGTGGCCAGCTTCCTGGACTGTGGGCACACACTGTTGGCTTTTGTTCAGCTTTTCATCTACCAGAACACCCAAGTCCTTCTCTACAGGGCTGCTCTTCGTGAGTTCTCGCATTCTGTGTGTATGCCTGGCATTGCCCAGAAGCAGGTGAACCACCTTGTAATTGGACTTGTTGAACTCCATGAGACTCTCATGAAGTAGCTGCTTTTGTTTCTGCATCCGTCTAATCTAATTATCATTTCTCATTTGTGATTGGTCTGCGTATTAGGGCTAGAGCTCACCCATTTCTGATTATACAATAGTGGTGAAGAAAAAAATCAGTCTTTTTTTTAAGGAGTAAAAGAAAGGTTGAATGTATCAAACTTCAAATTCTTCTGGTTCTTTTTGAGATTTGATCTGACCATTTTTCAGCTCATCTCATGTTGGGTTCCCACCATGTAATTAAGAAAACAATCCATTCATCTTTCTTTTCCAAATGGTTACAATAAAACTAAGGGGATTAGATTAGAAATTAGGAAAAAAAGGGGAAAAAAAGCCATTGCCTGGAAAAAACTTTTTATTTTCTCAAGAAAAACCCTGCAAATTCATTGCCATGCCAGATTTTTTTATGCCTATGTCCAGATATTGTTTCTGAAGGCCTGGGAAAACAGAAGAGTTCACAAAATACTAAGGTACACAGGAGGCAGTGCTGGGTGATCAAGACTGTCTGATCTCTACCCATGAGATTTACTATGACACAACTACCTAAGGAAGATTTTATTGCTGCATACTATAACATCCTATGTATTTTAGAAAAAAAAAGGAGAATAAATCAGAACATTTTGATATCTGAATTTCTGAAAGAAATCTGATATTTTAAACAATCTTTGGAATGAAGTATATGTAAAAGTGTAAGTAAAATGATACCTTCAGTTTGTTAAACTGCCCTTGACTCTTTCACTAAGTTATCTGTGAGAACAACACTCAGAGATTTATCTCAGAAACACAATATTTTATTTACATGTTTATTAAATATGTCATTTTGCAAAGATATTTCTCTCTAAATTTCTAGAGAAGAAGACAGCCTATCTTGTAATTTACCTCCTTCAACATACAAGGTTGACAAGGTTACTTATCTTTCCATGAAAAAAAAAGAATGCAATATTCTGTGTGTTGTGTTGCCACCATTTATGGTGAATAATTTCAAATATTACCTAAAAAATATCAGAGACAGAAATATGAAATTTTATGCGAAGTTTGGAGGATACATGATAGAGTGCAGAAGGCTCAGTATGCACAATCCATCTCACTTGCACTATTCTGTTTGGAATGAGATTATCCCTGCAAAGAATGTACTGCAACGTTATAAAAAAAGAGTAGTAGCATTTTAGGGATGCATGTGATTTAAGTGTTTAAACTGTGATAATACACTTAAAGCTATGCAATATCCAGGCTGGTCTGTGGCATTCTAAAATCCTCATTGGTACAATACTGGTGTCAAACAGGTCTGAGTAACTCACAGAAGTTCTAAATATCATATATTCCACAGAAGTCTGCTAGACTTAGATAGACAATATCCATTATGTTTTGCCCATTCATTTTTGACAGAGTAATTTTATAACAGAACATGAATTCATTCATTCCAGAAAGTAGAAATAACAAAGTATAAAAATAGAAAGTCAAATTATTCTTCCATACGTTTAAGTAGAAAGATCTTTAAAGGAAACATCAGTACTGACCAAAGGAATATGGATAAACAGTACTTTTTCCAGCAGGAACTAATATGTGTACTCAGAAGTCTAGGGAAACGTATGTTTTAAGTCCATTTTATATATTTCTGTCCTTAAAATCTTAAAGACCATTTTTTTTTTAACCTAAAGGAATAGATTAAAAAAAAAAAAATTAATACTGATTTGAATGTTTAGAATAATCTGTTTCCTTAAATTTTGTCTAGGTATATACTTTGACATTCTAAAATACCAAAGGGTAAGATCCCTTAGTTTTAGATTTTCTTTGTGTGTCTTGGTTTTGTAAAAATCAGACATTAATAGATAACAGTCTTACCATGAAGGGCTGGAAAATAAAAACTATCACCTGCAACACTAACAATACCTAGATATCTTCTAAAACACCTATTTTTTAACTCTTTTTTCCCAGGAACTTAGTGAGTTTTCTATTATAATTCTTCTTAAACACAGAGATATGGGTCAGGATAGCCAATGTCCCAAAGATTGATTTTATTATGTACTATGTATTAGGAACCTACTTGTATGAAGTCCATTTAAAAACTTTTTTCAAATGTACTTAAAGTACGGACTGATATAAAATACAGTGAATGTAGACTAGTTATACTGAAAAGTACTGCATGAGTCGCTTATAAAGGACTACTTGTTGAGTCTAGAAATTGTTAAACTAAAATCAAGATCAGAAGCTGATATCTGCTCTGATAGAGGAGTATTTTTTATATGTGTACCTAATAGCATGAAGCCAGAATTAATTTGATTCTTTCTTCCAAAAAGTATAAACTTAGGTATGCTTGAGGGAGAAAAAAAATACACTGGGTTGGCAGAAAATTGTGAAATGTGTTTCTGTGTTTCTTTAGAGGACTCCAAAGAGTAACAAGCTGTGCAAACTGACTTCCACCTGTAAAAGGAAAGTGTATCCGGTATTATCGGATATGTGGGATAGATGACAAGACAAGGTCCATGGTGAGGTATGTATCAGAAAAGAATTTATCATTAATTAGTTGATTTTAACAGAATAAGACTTTATAGATTTAAATCAAATGTAAATAGGAATGCTTTTCTTCCTATGTTTTCATGTACTTTATAAATATATGGGCGCACACATATTTTGATATCATAAGTGCTCTTACATGTCTGTAATCTTAATTTAGTTCAAATTAAAAGTGAACTACAGCCTAATAGAAATTGTCTATTGGGAGATATGTTCTAGTGGAAGGTGTCCCTGCCCATGGCAGGAGGTTTGGTCTCAATAACTTCGAAGCTCCTTTTCAATCAAATCATTCTGTCCTGCTATATATGGAGTCTATGTAAGTATCACTGCATATCTAGAATGTTTTCTAATCTTGTCACTATGCAAAAATGTTGTAAAGATTAGAGAATGAGATTGTTTTAACCAACTATACATTTCCTTTTGATATTATCATACAGTTGCTGCCTTGATAACCTCAGGGAAAATGCTGCCTTAAGTTTTGATTTTGGAAAATTCCATTTCTCTAAGGAATTTGCTATTTTTTTCCAAATAAGTAGCCATTTTTCCTATAACAGGATTTCTGTCCTTTAGTTTAAATAATCTTTTTGTCTCCTCAAAGATTACTTTCAGATATCAAAACTCTACCCAATTGTTTTATCCAGACCTGCCATGATTCAAGACAAGACAGGAAAATGAAAAATTCCGATAAACCTATTTGGAAGTAAATTGGAGAGATTAATCAAAAAGAGGCTTTTGGAAACAAGTAAGGCCAACATAAAGTGTGCAGACATGATCTGTGTGAATGGAAGTGCTTATAACATTGAGAATAAATTTGATATTAATTTATACGAAGTACTTTTCCTAGAAGTAAAAAAAATACAATAAAGAGGAAGCCTAGTCTTCTGCCCTTTCTTTGGCAAAAATTAACTCTCTTAATTTCTTCACTACACTCTATATAAATTTTCATGAAAATAAGTGACCATTTTTTTTTCAGATTAATGAATCTGAAGTGTCAATAATGCAAATTATGTTTTTAACTACATTTGTGAATTATTTTTATTTAATTTGTTAATTTCCTCACAGTAAAAAACTCACAGTGAGAAAGAATTATCTCTACAAAAAGCACATTAACTGAAAAATTTGCATTATTTTTACTGTTGCATCCTTCTCAGAAAGGTTTAAATGGAGTAGCAACTTAGATAAATTACAGCACAAGAAGTTTATTAAAATGAGAGATGTTTAATTAATGTATGAAGTCAATATTTCCACCATATATAAAGGAAATTAATAGCAATTATAAGAAAAATCAGTGTAATAATTGTGTTTTGGATCCTAATTCTGGACTAATTATCTTAAGGTTAACGTATTGTTGTTACTACTTACAGGGAAATCCTTATGTAAAAATTGGTAATAAATGCACTCTGTAAAATAATCTAAATATAATGATCTACTTTTGAAAAGTTCAATTACCCTCAATACTAGTTTTGAATAGATTAGAATTTATGACATAGTTCTACCATTATTGAAAGCAAAAATTCTGTGTTATGTTCATTTCTTTAATGATTTCCTCCCCCACTCTGGGCAATCTAGAAAATCTCTCCAATGAGTTAATTATTTTTGGCATAAGTTTTGTCCTAAATACATTCTCCCAACAGCTTTATTCTATCTAAGATATAGCTCTGATGGGAAGAGTTATAAGCTTTGAGCTGTAATATTCTACTCCTCTATCTTCCTGTGTCTTGAGACCAACAAATTGGAAATGATTGCTAAAATCAAGCCATGTAATTAGACAGCATAACATCTAATATACTTCTTTTGTCAGCTGGCCAGAAAGAGAATTTCAGTAAATGATACATTACACTGTGAAAAAACCCTTTCAAACAAGCCTGTTAATGATGATAAATAAAGAACATGTGCAAAACCAAGCAATTAATCCTTTGGAAGATTTCCATTGAAGTAGCTATTAAGGCATCAAGCAATGCAAGCACATACATAAACAAATCCTTTGGGAATATTCCACTTTAGGCTAGTGCATTTTCTTGCAAACCCATCTGCAGTTAACTTCTTTCATACAATTTCTTATTCACTAAAATATTGTCTTTATTTTAATAAAGGAACAATCAACAGACATTCATAGTGAGAAGAATTAGCCAAAAAATATGTAACATCACATAAGAATTTTAAATGTTTATAGATGTTGCATTTTATTTTTAGACAATATATATTGATTTATTTACTTGTGAAGCAAGAGTATTTTTTACTTCTGCTATAGGGACAGAGCAGATTGCAATATTCTGGCATTAATAATGCATTGGAAATAAAGTGGAATGGTAAGCAAAAATTTATTCTGCAGCTTGTAAAAAAATGTGAAATGTCAAAAGGTTATGGAAAAATCCTCCCAGTAAACATTATTTCAAGTTGCAATCTTGTAAAGCAGTTTCTCAGTGTGTAGGCAACTAAGTAGATCAATGTCTCAGTACACGAGAGGATGGTGTATGTACATTGGTGTTTTCAGTCTTTTTTTTTTTTTCATAACTCCACCAAGTTATTCTCTGTTCATATTATGAGTTCTGGCTAGAAGCATAAAAGATGGTAAAGAATGGCTTAGCAACTTTTTTTCTCTGTAAACACAGAACTGTTCAGATTCCATCTTATTATTAGATGTGGAAAATCCTTTGAATGTTTGGCTTCAGTATAAATCCCATAAAATAACAAAAGTAAGCATCACAATAGAGTATGGAAGATTTTTGTTATGTCTAGCATTAAAGAGGTATGGATATCAAACAGTGAGTACTTGTTTTTGCTTTCCTTTTTACCAAAATAAACCCTAAGATTATTTTAAAAAATGCAATTTTAAGTTAAAATGTGAATACCTTTTCAGGTATGGATTGTATCAGTAGCCTGTCATTGACTACTTACAGTTTTACACAATTTTCTTCATTTACAAGATACTTTCCATATAAAGAGAAATGCTAGAGCTGGTGTTTTCCCAAATTTAATTAATGGGAAGATTCTAAACAACAGTAAGAACACAATGGATAAATTAATCAGTTCTATTATATTGCAACAAGAGTTGTAACAAAACCACAATAAAAGTACTTAGAAGAGAGCCATGACATTAAGGGATTTTGTTGTACCTTTAAAGGCTGATAAAGAGAATATGGACATTGAATACTTATTTTTCTCCAAGGAAATTAATTCTGTGGAAGAAAAAAATAACAGTGAAAATTCCTGAAAACACTGACTCCCAAAATCATCATACTGGAGACTGGCTGAGGTTGGAAGACACCTCTGGAGGTCATTTAATCTAACCCCCTGGCTCAAGCATGGCCATCCAGAGCCAGTTATCCACGACCATGGCCAGTTTTTGACAATAGGACTCCACTCTGGTCAGCCTCTGCCAGTGTTCTTTTACCTTCACATTAAAATTTTCCTGATATTCAGGGTGAACTTTAAGGGTGTTTCTTTGTCTTTTGCCTCCTGCCTTGTCACTCTGTCTTCTTTATGCTCTTTTAGATAGATATTTCGTGGAGAGTTGAACACAAGTCAGCAGAGCCATCACAGCCAGGAGGGCCAGCCCTGTCCTGGGCATCAGGCACAGCATCACCCGCTGGGCAAGGGAGGGGATTGTCCCCTCTGCTCTGCACTGGGATGGCCTCTCCTCGAGTGCTGGGGACAGTTTTGGGGCCACTATGTAGGAAAGGCATAAAAGTATTCTAGAGCATCCAAAGGAAGCCAACAAAGATGGTGGAAGGCCTTGAGGGGAAGCTGTTTGAGGAGTGCTTGAGGTGACTTGATCTGTACAGCCTGGAATAAAGGAGACTGAGGGGAGATCTTCTTGCAGTCTGCAACTTCCTCATGAGTGGAAGAGAAGGAGTAGGCACAGATCTCTTTTCTCTGGTGACCAGACTGGAAGAAATGGCCTGAACTTGTGTCAGGGGTGGTTTAGGTTGGATATTAGAAAAACATTCTTCACTCTTGGGCACTGCAACAGGCTCCCCAGGGAAGAGATCACATCATTCACAGAGTTCAAGAAATGTTTGGACAATGCTCTCTGGCATATGTTGTGAGTCTTGGGGTGGTGCTGTGCAGAGCTGGGACCTGGACTTAATGATCCTTGCTGGTCTCATCAGCTTATTCTGTGATTCTGTGATTCAGACACTTCAGGCTGAGATCTCTCTTGAGCCTTCTCTTCTCCAGACCAAATCATTCCAGCTTCCTAAGCCTCATCTCATAGAGAGATGCTCCAGCCCCTTAATTATCTTTGTGACTCTTTTGCTTTGCTTTGTCCAGCACCTCCGTGTCTCTTTTGCACTGGGGAATTCAGTACTGGCCACAGTACTCCAGATATCTCTTCACCAATGCTTGGTACTGTGGAAGGATCCCCTCCCACAACCTGCTGGCAGGATTCCTAAAAGTATTCTGCAGTCCAGGGTAACGTTAGCCTCTCTTGTGGAAAATAAGTATTACTGGCTTATGAAAAATCTGGTGACACTAGGATTTCTGGGTCATCGTCTTCCTCTATTTATTTATCAAATGTAAGATGTTCATTGCCATTTTAGCAATGATTTCTATTAGTATTTTGTGGTGACTGAGATGCTGCTATATAGTAAGGTGTGGGTCAACCAAGTGCAATTGTGAAATACACAATCTGCCTAGATGGAAACCATTATTGGGTAGCTTTTATTTTCTGTAAATATTATTCATTTAGTGTAGCTAGGCTAGAAGAGTGAAAGACACTAAATGGAGAGTATCACAATGTATTCTCTCAATGAAATATCTGTTAATACACATTCAATTATCCAAATGATTAATAAAGTCAATATTTATTCTCTTTGTTTTTATTAAGAGACCAGTCTTCCTGACACATCTCATACACAGAGTGATACATACAAAATTAAATTCCTAACAGACTGAACTTGTAAATAATATTAAACCATTTTTAACCAGAGAGCTGTACTGTTGTTGTTAAATCTCTTTTAATATATTATGTTAGTTTGCATTTAAGAGTGATGGGTTAAATAGAACAAAAGCAAAAAAAACATCTCATCATGTTCTGTACTACATAGCCACAAGCATAAAATCTGAGTGTCTGTAGAATCTACTGTGAAAGAAATACACCATGCTGTGTAGTGGAGGGATGGAAAACAGTGGAAATGAAAGTGTTTAAATTTGAAGGGGAGAAATATTTTTCCTCTGACTCTAAATTCGAAAATTGAGATTATTGATTAGAGAAGGCTGAGGGAGAGTCACAAATAAAAAAAAAAAAAGGTGTGGAAGAATAGCTATGTCATCTTTGTCCTTTTTTTCTTTTTTCTTTTTTCTTTTTTGTGTCTGGAATAATAACTAGCCTATTTTCATGAGACAAATCCAGAAATCTGTGGGTTTTTTGGGCCAATGAGACTGGATAAAATCATGTGTGAAACAGTAAATGCAGAAAAGTATTTAGTAGCTATCATGCTTATGTACAAGACTATTTAACCATTCTTTTTCTGCCAAAAGGTAATATTTTTCTTCATAGTCTATAAGCAGATTTATTTGGAGTATCTTTTTCTCAAACAACGGTTTTAACACCTGGTTAAGTAACAAATGTATTATCCCATTTCAGGTACCATAACTGAGAAAGGACTACTGTCTGGAAAGTTTTACCCTCAATGGGGATTGGTTTAGACACCCTATCTTTCAAGTTTTTATTGTGTCTGTGAGATAACTAGTTGTCTTGGGCTGTTGTGAGGAATTCTATGTTTGGGGCTCAAGAAAAAAGCAGGCAGTCAATTGTTTTCATATATCAGAAGTAACCTGGAGGGGTTGACTCATTTTGGCAAGGATGATCTGCTGGGGATTGCAACAGAAATTCAATCTGCTTGGCAGAAATAAGAGACGTGGTTTACCTTTTGGGCCACATGTCACAACATTTATCAATTCGAAAAAAAAAGAAAAAAGTTTTACTGTGATTGTTGCACCCCCTCACTCGCTATTATAAACTCTGAAAAACTGATAAAATTAGGATGCCTGAATGGTGTTTTAAAAAGTAGGTTCCCAATTTTTACCATTGTCTCTGAAAGAAAAAGATGCGGATCTTGACCTTGTGATAAGACCTCTGTTTCTTAGAAGACTTGCGTTTTCTGTTTATATAGAATAGTAAAGACATGGATTTTTTTTTCTTTCAACACGAGTCCGCTATCCTTGTCTGCTTCCAGCTTACCACCATTTTGACTTGTTCACTTTTTCTTGAAGCATAAAACAAGAAGAATCACATGAAAGGTAAACTGAAAGCTCTTTGTAAGCACATAGACATTTTCTATTTTCCACACAGAACTGGGGAAATGATTTAACATTTGATTCTCTGGGCCTTTGATGTAAGTTTTGCATAAGACATAAGACATTATTGTCTTTTTATCTCTAAATTTGCACTTCCCACAAGCAAACACTCTATATTGGTATAGATAATGGTCTACATACAATACATATTAAAAAAATCTGGGTGAAAATGTGCATTTTACTTTAGAGGTTTCAATCAGTTTGGATGTTTCTAATCTCTCTGGATGAATTTTCTAGGAGGGTCCATGATTTATTTTTATTGTTCCGTTATTGAACTATTTCTTTGAATGTATGAGGGTATTAATTTCATTTCATTTTTGCAAGCTTACACTCAAAATATAGTCATTACCTTTTCATTACAATGGATAACCTTGAGGACAAGTTTACAATTGTAAATGCTTCCAGAAATTCTGTCTGCTGGAAGCTGCACCAGTTTACTTCTTTTCCTCAGCTGACTGAAATCAATGTCAATTTTAATGTTATTTTTATGTCAGGGAGGAGATGCTAACCCTATCTGAGGATTTTCCTACCACTACAATTATGAAAAACAAGGATCTTCTAAAAGCAAACTATCATTACACTTATATTTTCTTCAGGAATTCAGATAATTATGAGAAGACAAACATACTAGACAGCATGAGAATAAAACACACAAAAAATTGCAATTAAATATAGAATAAGAAACAGATATACCTCCTCACTTCTTCACTTCAATGCTTCTTAAATGTATGATGTTAATATACAAATACAAGGTTGAAAGGATATGTGAAAGTGTATTTTTAAATAATTTTGGGTGTCATTTGGATTTCCCTGAAAACCTGTTTCTGAAAGTAATTTTGCCTTTCTTTCTTCTTTATTTGATCTACCTAACATTTTTCTTAGTGAGAATATGATCCAGAGCTTGCAGATTGCAGTACAATAGCACAGTGTGTTAATTTGTTATCTGGGCAGTTTTTCGTATACAGATTTATTTACCTCTGAAGCCACAAATTTTATCCTAGCTAAAATCCATACAGGAGACAATTCCTCACAAATAGCAGGTGCTTTTTTTTTTTTTTTGTCTTTTGGGATTTTTTTGACATTTCACTAAACACACTTTTAGCTTAAAAAGAAGTTATACTTTTTTGATTCATGGATCATAAATTTTACATTTATTTCATTGACATAACGATTTTCACTAATAAAATGCTTTCATTAATTGCAAGTCTGTATATAATCAGATGCGTCTTATTTTTCCATCATGTTTTTTACTTTATCTTCAGGTTATGAATTTCTTATATTGAACTATTTATACATTAACTTTTCTAAGTATTTCATTTCTCCATCAGAATAATTTGTTAAGGTTATTTTTGTGTCGAGATCCCCTCCCTGTTACATGAAAGGACAAAAAAATACACACTAAGTGACATTTTGGATTGTTTAGGCATTTTCAATCTCAATGGCATGTTAAAAAAGGAGGGGGAGGGGAAAAAAAATCAAAGGTAAAATTTCCAGTTCAGGAAAATTTAATAATTTTCTCTGGGTAGAGGATGAAATTAAGGAGTTCCTGTACTTCTGCAGTTCTTAGAGAAACTCATAGGCTTCTACCAGACATTTCACTTAAAAAAAATATATACTGTCACTAATTGTATTAGCTACACGAGGGATAGAGATTATTTGGACAAAAAAAGCAGTATTTGACTAAAACATTGTTCTTTAAGTTGTGCCACGCTTAACCTTTTTAAAACAGTCCCTCTACTGCATGAAGTCTACAATACCTCAGTTTAAATTTGTTGCTTTTGGAGAATGAAAACTAAATTAAATTCAACCCCAATATCTAGTGGCAACTTGTACTTTCTGATTTCTGTGTTCAAATGTGTTTGTTGCTTGCAAATGCTGCATACAAAGTTAAGAAATTATAAAATTCCCCATGTCTATCAACTAGTCCTGATATTTGTGCAGTGATGTTGTGCCTCATCGTGCACATAGCTCTAGACTTTGTGATATGACAACCTCTGTGTGGGGAAAGATTTAAAATCCATAAAATGTTTCCAGGTTCCAGATGGAAAGCCCTAAGGACTTTTACTGTCCTTCAGTAACCATTTCTGAAAGCCTAGGGACCTTGACCATGACTGACTGCAGGATTTAAGCTGGAAAAACAACTGGATGGTATTAAAATATTACCTCTATTTTAAGAAATTACACCACCAAGTGCATTTTCTTTTTCCAATGTTCAGTAAGTTGGAAAAGGTGGTAAGCACCACTTTGAATGATGCTGTATCTACATCTATATCATACCGTTGCTGCCATTTGATAAGTGAGTAGGAACAATATCAGTATTTTGTGACTAATTCTGGTATTAGCTAGAATTCTTCATTAAACATTTAATTTGTACACTCTACTGTAGTAGCAGCCTTTGAATTGATTGAGAATGGGGTTTGATGCACAGAAAAAAATATATCTTGAATCATATTTACGTTGCTCTTGTTATTCCATTTGTATGAGTTAGATGATGATATCCAAATTTAAAAGCATATATCATCTTTGTAATACAGGTGTATAAAAAATAAAAAAATATATTACATCTTTGTACAAATTTTCATCAAAAATATCTATCATGTATATATGAATGAAAATTTGCTGTGGTTCCATTGTGAAAATATGTCTTTGTTATATTATTTTCTTGTCAAATGGATATAATTTGGTATTTCCATTGTAATTTTTATTCAAAAAATAATTCTGAAGTCAATGATAACACTACTGTTCCTTTTTACTAAGCCTGCACAAATGTTTTTGGGTTTGTTTTGATATTACATTTATACTTCAAGTTACTCTGAAATAAAGGCAGAATATGGATGCATCAAGTAAAGGTTTCACTATAACACCTTAACTATAGAGCAAATCTTTGGTATATCTGCTAATTTTGGAAACATCATTTAGTACTATAATAATACCTCCTTATATCTAAGTATGTTGTCAGTGTGGGTTGAATGGCTTTCATCCAGTCTGCCAATTTGATGTTGACACTCTATACTTTTACAATATTTTCCCTTTCTCTCATGTACTATCACTTACAGAGACTATCAAAAAAGATTTTGTACAAAAAATTTACATTTTTAGGAATAGATTTGTATAGTGTGTGTCCATGTTAAGCTTATTGTAAAGTAACCCTATGCCCCAGAAGGGATAATTTAGATTGTAATAAATGTATTAAATTATGGTTCAAGTATGTGAGAAATTTTGAGTGAATTAATTTTAAGATATTGTACAGTATCCATGTGAAAAGTGCACATCCTGCCATGAACTGCAACTCATGATGTTCATTATATAGTTAGGAATAAAATAATATGACAGTAATTATAAACCTCTTGATATAACATATCTTATTAAACACAAGCCTTATCAGAATATAAAAACATATATTGGAAAAGAAAGTGGCTTATAAGAAGGGCTTATCAAGTGAATGATGCTATCATTTAGACTGCGTAATGGAAAGAGAATCCTGGAAACATCAGAAGGTTTTATTCATGCTGTGCAAATTTTTGGTATTTCTGATTTGGCTGTCAACTAGAATTTAAAGGAATATTAGATTAACCCAAAATCTAGATGATAAAAATATTTTACAAGTATTTCTTTTATTTAAATATCAAGCAAAAAAATGTAGCTCATTGGTTGGGAAGGGATATTTTAGTACTTGTTAATATAAAAGTTAAAGCATTCTCTCTTTTTCTGCTTTGAGGGAGATGTGGAGCTTCAAGCAGATGACTGAATTTAAACCTATTGCACTGGGGGTTTTTTAACTTAGAAGTAATTTTTCAATTTGGTACGGCATTTTTTACACAGTTTTGTAAACAGTTGAATTGGAAACAGTCAAATCAATAATCTTATCTTTTAGATAATTGTATCAAAGTCCATGGATTTCTCAGCCTCTGATTTTATATAATTTGAGATGTGTGCTAAAGAACAAATACATTGATCTGTACATCACATTTTTCTTCAATTAGATGACTTCTCTTACTTAATTATTTGTGACTGTTCTTCAAACACTAGCCAGTTTTAATGAGTACAAATTAGGTATTTTTACTTGTTTATTCCCTGCAGTCAAGCCTCAAAAATTTGTACTTAAATGCTAAAGACAGTATTTCAGATATTTTCAAGTGGTGTATATATACTTGGGTTCTAAATGGACTATTCTGGACTACTTGATAACCTCTGGAAATAAGTAAGACCTTTAGGGAAATAAAGGGTGGAAAAAGAAGCTTCAAAGAAAGATATATATGTATTATATAGAGATAAGGAAATACTGTTTTTATAGATAAGTTTTTTATAGATCCTGAATTTGTGGAGCTGATACATCTTTTTTTGCATTGGTTGAGTTTAATTTTATATTGTTTTACATCAAGTTTTACAATCTTCTTTGATAACAGATGATGCTTTCAGGTAAATCAATAGTCATGGAAGCAATGGAAGTTTTTATGAATATGTTTTCAATTTACATTCAGAGCCTCTGTTCTAATATCTCCAGAACTTACCAACAGTCTCAGTAACAAATTTCAGTATCCTGTGTACCCATGCCTGGTTTTGATGGCTGTTTTCCATCTTTTCATACAACTCAATATATTGTGATAAAGTCTTTAGAGACTGTTTAATATTTTAAGGTAAGGAGCACTTTAAACTAGTGATGATGGGGAAGGAAGACAGTTGTGAACAGCCTGTGTGAGAGAGGCAGGCAGGATTGCTGAGCAGAGGGTCTGAAATTGTGTGATTGAAAGAGAATGAAAAATCAAACGAAATAGAGATCAGGAGGTGTCACCTGCAGCATTTACATGCAAACAAGGAGTGCCCACAAGTCACCATTATAGAAAAAGGGCCAACCTTACTGCCTCTGGGAAATCCACAGATTGAGGTGCCTCTCTCAAATGCATAAACTTTCCCCTCAACTAAACTCTAATTCAACCACACCTGGGGCATGTTACACAAAATCTAAACTGCATTAATTTTAACCATTCAACATAAAATAGAAAGAAAAGCTACCAGAGGTTTTCTTATATTATTTGGCAGACTACATTCAGTCATAAATGAATGTATAATATTAATTAATATTGCAGATCAAATACATATTAAAGACTTAAAATTGCTCAAAGCATTAAACCTGCCCTTCATGGAATTAAAAAGTTATGAAACTATGTCTTCTGTGTCTAATAGACTGTAATAGTCCTTTAACAAAAATTATAACAATCACTTCATTACAAAAATATTATAAACTTAGCTTTTGTTTCATACTGACTGCCCTTATATGTAGATCTTATTTGAACATACAGATATAGAATTAGAGTTGACAACCAGCTGAACATGAGCCAGCAGTGTGCCCTGGTGGCCAAGAAGGCCAATGCCATCCTGGCCTCTATCAGGAACAGTGTGGCCAGCAAGAGCAGGGAGGTCATTCTTCCCCTGTACCTGGCACCGGTGAGGCCACACCTTGAGTATTGTGTCCAGTTCTGGTCCTTCAGTTTGGGAAGGACATTGAGATGCTTGAGCGTGTCCAGAGGAGGCAACGAGGCTGGAGAGGGGCTTGGAAGACAAGCCATATGAAGAAAGACTGAGGGAACTGGGGGTGTTTAGCCTGGAGGAGACTCAGAGGTGACCTTATCACTCTCTACAGCTTCCTGAAGGGGGGTTGTGGTCAGCTGGGGTTGGTCTCTTTCTCTGGGCAACAATGGACAGAACGAAAGGACACAGACTCAAGCTGCATCAAGGGAAATACAGGCTGGATATTAGGGAAAAGTTTTTTATGGAAAGAGTGATAAAGTACTGGAATGACCTGCCTGTGGAAGTGGTCGAGTCACCATTCCTGGACGTGTTTAAAAAAAGACTGGATGTGGCACTTGGTGCCATGGTCTAGTTGAGGTGTTAGGGCATGGGTTGGACTCGATGGTCTTGAAGGTCTCTTCCAACCTAGAAAATTCTGTGATTCTGTGATTATTTGTGAAAGTGTAAAAATCTGAAATAAGCTTCTCCTTTTCAGTGTATAATACAACCATTTTGCTTTTGCTGGTTTCTAAGTTTACACAAATTTAAAAGTTTTGGAATTTTTTAAGTGATCCCTCAATTCAGAGTACTGTATTTGGTCTGTTAAAATATTAAATTCTATTCTCTGTTAAAGCTGGCTGCAGTTGAAGCTTTAATATAAAGCCTTTAAGTAAATGGTCTTCCTTCATGTGAAGAAAGGAGAAGAAAGAAAAAGTGCTCTAAATTGTAAGGTAATGGAGCATAAAATATTCGTTATTTAAAACTCTTTCAATGATAAATGATTAGTCATCCTAATTCTGTATTTTTGTATTATCCTACAACTTCAGAAAGACAAACTCTTTATAATGCACTATTAAAGATTGTTTGAAAATTAGTTTTTTCTTAAACAAATCTCATAGGGTGCCTTTTGAAAATCAGATTTCCTCAACATATTTGATACCAGCATTATTCTTTTTGTAAATATACAAAACTATATGGAAGCAGAAATATTAAATACTGTTTCATCTTAAAACAATGTAATATAAACTTCTCCTTTGGAAATAAGTTTTAGAGAAAAAGGCATTATAATTAAGAGGTGAGTAATTTTTTTCCCCTCTCATTCAATATCTGAAAACATAGTAATTGCTCCCTTCATCAAATACTTGCTTATTTTTTACAAAGTCAGTTAATTCATCCAGGAAATACCTTGAGGCTTTTTGCATGTTTTATAACTAAGAATGCAGATTATTTCAGAAGAAGAAACTGCTATTCAAGTGGGTTAACAACCATTAACCAATTTACCAATTAATAACTTTGTTAACTGGGTTTAACTATCAATTTCCATGGGACAAGATTGAATTAGAAGTGTAAAAATAATTAAAAAAAAATCAAAAGAAACAAATACTTGAGATTTCTGATCCCAAAGTTTCTGTACCTTACTGGTAATGAGCAATAGAGAACTTGTAAATGCTTACTTATATTCTAAATCGAAGGAACACATTTTAAATGTACACTTGAACGTATCTATTTGTTTTTAAGACTTTATGACTAGCCTAAGAGTCGAGCAAGATAATTTTCTTTGCTTCTCCAAGCATGAAGACTGTCACGCCATAGGTTCCAGGGCTCAAATTCTACAGGACAAATATCATTCACAGAAAACCCATTGGTAAGAAGCTGGTAGAAAAAAGCCCATAATTTAATTAAACACAGGAATATATATAATCATAGAATCATCTGGGTTCCAAACAAGAACTTTCATCTAGTCCCAAAGCCCTTGCCATGGGCAGAGAAGCCACCCACTAGAGCAGGTTGTTCAAAGATGCATCCAGCCTGGCCTGAACACTTCCAGGAATGGAGCAAGTTCTCTGGACATATTACTGGTATTATTGAGTATAGTTTGCTGGCAGAACATTGGTAAGAACCCTTTAGAAGTGAATGATGCTTCAAGTAGAACTTGTGGTGGTTCTAGCTCTGTTCAATATTTTAATAAAATACTTCTATAGTGTAATAAGAAATATCCTATTTCCAGACAACTCAAAACAATGGAGGTGAACTAACATGTTCTACGACATGTGAGGAGCTAAAATAAAATGTTTTCAAACATGTTATAGATCAATAAGGGAAAAAAAATTAGCCTTCTCTGTATGTGAGATTAATAGAACAAAAACTAATGCATGGATTAAAAAGATTCAGAAAATAATAATAATAAAAAAAACCTGGACAAAATAACCAAACAAAACCAAGAGAAAGGATTTGGGAGAATACTAGTAGTCAGTTCCTTAGAACATATTAGAGGTGGGATATTCCCCACAGATACACAGCTAATACTGGCCTTAGATGGGAAACTTATTATGTCACCTCCTTAAGTATCTTTTAAGTGATGTTCTTTTTCTATGAGAAAATGTGAGGTCATTCTTATTTCAAAAAACCCTACTCAAAATAAGTCTTCTCTTTAAAACTGCTACAGAGAGGTACAAAAGCTGGCAGACAAAAATCTTCTTGTAATCTTAGAATGATTCACTGGTTACTAAATCTATGTTCTCCTTCATAGTTTGATGGGTACTAACCAGATCTTCAACATTTACTAGTTAGCAACCAGTAAAATACATCTGAAAATTGCCATCTCTAGCTTTAAGACAACTTGTGAATCCCAATGCACCAAGCCCAGCCAGTCAGCTCTGACTTTGGTCAGAGTACAGGTAATCTGGGTTCTGGAGCTCAACTTTTCACAAGCTTTTTTACTCTGTTTTGGTGTTGGTTTGGTTTGGTGTGGTTTGGTTTGGTGTGGCTAAGGTTTTTTTTGTATTTCTTCCTGATTTGCAAGTTTTATTCCATGCTCTAATCAAAATGAAATTTCTGCAACTTCAGATGTCAGGTCACTTAGAAGCCCCATTTTTATGTCACTTTGTTAGGCCTTATTGTTTAAAATACAAGATGACATTTCTAAACGATATTCAACAACTTCAAAAGAAAATTTCCCCCAGCAAGGAAAGTAGACTGAAAATCCTATGAATATATTAATATAAAAACTCTGAAAAACCTAATGCCACTTTTCTGCTAGAGTTCTAATAAGTGCTATAACATTGCTAAAGTAGAATTTATTAATTTAAGTTCACTACTTAATTAAGAATAGTTGATAGTTTTATTGACTATTGAAAAGATATTCAGATCTTTATGATCTATTTATTTTTATAAAATCTTTTTAACAGCTAGGAAAAAATGGATTCCAAAAATTAGAACAACTGAGAAAGAATTTCAGGAAATTGAAATGAGAAAGCATAATATAAACAAAATAAATTTTGAAGATCAAATTAGAGGATTTGGTATAGTAATACTTTATTGAGTAAGTTATTTGTATTTAAATTAAAATAGTGAGAACTCCCCCAGTGCCAACCCTTTAAAAACTTTGAAGTCATTGTAGACAAGGGGTAATAATGATGATGGTGTGGTAGTGATCTTTGTTCTTAATTAATCAGAGAAAAATACATCAGACATGTTAACATCTTATTCACTTGCACAGTATATTTCACAATTAATAACTCCTCCATTTCTCAGATTCCTTCACAATTAATATTTACTCAGCTTCCCAGATTGCATTTTCATTAATATATCTTGATAAAATAGAAATAACCATGAAGGCAACTGATAGAAATAGCAAAATTAGAAAACCAATTTTTTTTAGATTTTCAGTAAGCATTCAAGTCAACAGAACAGTAGTATGGTACTGTCTGAGGCAGGAAATTCTACTAATGTATATATTTAGTTACTTAATGAATATATTATTTACTATTTTGAACCAGCAGCGTATTTCCATAGCACGTGAATAGATAATAACTATTAGGAAAAAGATGAAATACTTTTTTTTTTAAAAAAACAATCCTGACTTAAACAATAGTCATGATATAAATCTCAAAAAATGTAGGCTGTTCTTAGTATATTAGAATGGCTGGAATTTCAGGAATGCTATAGGGCACTTAATCTAGCATTGAAATAAAATATATATGTTTGATAAAGAGTTGAGAAAAAAACCTAACAAAAACAGCCAACAATGAAGCAACCAAAACAAACAAACTAAAAACCCTCTCAAAAAATGGCACATTACAGTGTTAAATATGTTTGGTCCTAATGGTTGTCGCAAAAGGAGCAATTCTCATATCTTTCCCATTCCTCTTCCCCCACTCTTGCCAAAGTGTTGCCTTCTCTATCTTTAGAGTGTCTTTAGTTCTGTCTTTAGAGTGACCCCTCTGAGGTCTGAGTATGCAAGAAAGTTTTATTTCTTTTTCCCCTTATGGTATGATCTAGACTTACTAGGCAGAATTAATTTGTGAAGGGATCAGATGAGCACATTATGGAGCAATAGAGCTAGAAGTCATACTCAGCTGAGAATAGAAAGGGAAGCAAGGAAAAGGGACTGGTGTGCAATTGGGTAGTTTTGAGGGGTCTTATCTCTCTTTCTCTTTCTGTGCCTGTGTATATATATATATATATATATATATATATGCATAGCTTGACTTTATACTTGATATTAATGGAAATTTTATATCACATCAGTAGTGAAAACTAAGCATTTAAAAACAATTAGTATGTTATTGCTTTTAGAGATATTTACTCTGCAACTGCTGGCACTGATAAAGAGAATAGGAAAAAAAAACCAAACAGGGAACTTTCAGAAATATTTTATCCTTTTTAAGGAACATTTTCTTTGTTAAGAAAGAAAAAAGAATCTTTAATTCTTGTATATTTTGAAACCTCTCCAATGCATTGCTAGGAAATCTCTCATCTCCTCAGCAGGAAAAATAAACCTTATGATTACAAATTATTTTTTTTTTCTAAGGGGAGCTTTAACTTCTTAATTTCTTCCTTATTTGTACAGTTCCATACAATTATTCAGGAAACAGAAAGTTCCCCAGAATTCCAGTCTCTTTTATAGAATCTGAGAGCACACAGCCAACAGTAGGAGTCACAGAATAGTAAAAATAAAAGGTGACAAAGATATTAAAAGCCAGATCAGGACAATAAATTTATGACTGTTATGAAGATGTTAACTGAAGAGAGAATATTTCTTGCTCAGAGTAGGAAGCTGAAAAAATTATTAGACAATTATGCTGGCAGCTATTTTACCATATTCAGAGTTTAGCAAACTTAGCCTGATTTAGGTCAAAGCCTTTCTAATATATCAGAAATTATTCAGTTACAATTTACCCATTACATTTCACCCTTTCTTTGCAACTTCCGTCACAGTATCAGCAATTAACCTAAATGTGCAACCAATGCCAATTTTCATTCATATGTAATAGTTAAAGGCCAGGGAGGTCAGGTTCTCTCTACATAGTGATAGAAATTAACAGAGCTATGGTATTCCCTTGATTTTTGAAGGAGAAAAAATCACAATCTACTTGCTAGATCTTTATGATTTGTTTCTTCGACATAGATTCTGTTCTCCTCTTGGAGAGGTATTAGCTTTTAGTTACTACCTGTAATAAAAATACATATACCCACTAAGAAATACGCTCTAAACCCCAACCTTTATGATCACTTCATCTTTAATTTCTTTTACCTTAAGAATGTTTCTGTTACTGTCTTTATCTACTGTCAGTTGTTCCATGTGACTTATATCTTCACTCAGCAGTCCAAGATGTGCCATTCTAGTGTTCAAGGGTGTAGTACTCCAGCAAGGAGAGTTCTGCTCAGGACATAAGTGTGGCCATATTACTCCAGGTATAATAGAAAAAAATTAAAAATCTTGCAGATTCCTACTTATTGAAATATCATTTAAAAATAACATTTTAAAAAAATTACCACGTTGACACACAGCCTATCAAAAAAATCAACTGAGAGTGAATATTCAATTACTTTTTTTTTATTTAAAAAAGTTATAAAGAAAGTTCCTGTTGACAGGCAACCATTTTGCAGAGTATTTCTGCTCTTTGCAAGCAAAGTATTATACATATTTTTCTCTTAGTGAATGCAGTTTCCTGCCACTAAATAACTCGGCCTAATTTCTCAATGTCAAATCATTGCTGATCCTGCATTCCCTGCCAGCTTTCAAAGCAGACTATTTGCTTTGCAGAAGCTGTGTACAATGATTTATTGAAAGGGCAGGTTTGTTATTCTTTCTACCAAATACAAAAAATTGAAATATTTTTAAAGTGGCAATGTGCTCTCTTTATGCAACATCTGTTAAATAGAAAATTACCTTTTTTTGGTAACATTTCCCATTCTCTCTGACACATTTGAAGAACATAATTCTTCACTTGCTAGTTTCTTGTATCTGGAGACCATTATGCCAAGAAAATTGTGTCCCTCTACTAATTTCTAAGTGTAGGTGTGGTAAAGGTCACATTTATTGGTTGTTTTTAATGTGATAAAGTCTCTACAAATTACTCCGAGGTTCTTACAGCCAAAGACCCATTTTCAGAGGTAAGAGATTTTGAGATAATTTCCCTTCCTTAAATAATTCTTGTAACGAAATTCCCTAATAAAAGACCCAAGTAAACAGTCAATAAAATCTAAAGATAATCTGCAAAACACGGAAATAAAAGTCTTTAAGATAATTACATTGACTTCTGGCTTGCTTTATGTCTTCTTACATATTAAGTAAAAAACCTAAGAACTAAAAATTACCAAATTAGTGTTACTAGCAGTTTAAGATTTGAAATATGAGATTAGATCCTGATCTCAGAATAATTCAGAATTAGTGTTCTCATACAAATTTTCCATAGCACTTTCATAATTTCGCATCACTAACAATGAATTTATTATAAAGTTGCACTTTTTTTTAAATAGCAGATATCATCAAAATACTATAAAGGAGTTTTCATTTGTACAGGGATTTTTAGGTTGGAGATTGCATCTGCACCCAAATTGCACTCAGTAATTGTAGTAAATTCTCTGTAAACTCCACACCTGAAGCAGATGGAAGAAGATTGCATCAGGAGATCAACCCTTAAAAATTACAATAGTTTGTGATGCTCATCTGCATTTTAATTAGATGTAAATTTTTTTTTCCTGAAATACATCAAGAAACACCATTTTCACTTTCTGAAATGCATCAGAGAGTTTATAGTTGGTCAAGTAAAATGTCTTGCACATTTTTACTTTCTATAGCTTTCTCTCCTATGTATACAATATTACATGCATATAGGTGTCATAATGATTTCATTAGCAACTACGTATAAGCTCAACAAAATAGAAACCAGAAAGTGATTTCATATGTCAAATCCTCTTTGTTAAGGATCTAAGTTTAACAAAAAATGATGAATTTATGGTTATATTAGAAACATAATTTTATTTTCTGCAAAATGCAGTGCAATGAAATATGCTCAGATAGATTAAGCAGACCATGTGTAGTCAGACATCAGGAAAACTGCAAATTTTGAAGGTATAAAGACTGCTTCTTCTTTTACCAGAGGGAGCATAAATTGGAAGTAGTTTTGTCAGGCACAAGGACTGAGCTGCAAAATTCATCATCAGAATAAGAATATCTCACATTTGTGACAAATAAGCACCAAGCAGATATCACTAAAATATTCTTATACTGACAATTATTTAAAGAAAGTTCTTTTCTCTATTGAACTATAAACATTTTCTTTTATTCATAAAAAAAAGTAAGTCATATATCAGGGAAATTCAATGAACTACATAAAAGCGCATGTTAGCATATTGCTAGAAGTGACTCATTTAATTAAAGTATTGAACAAAAAAAATTAGCAATATTAAGAATGTATTTTCTAACAATTATCTGAAGAATGAGCTACTAATAATAGAAAGGAAATTTTTTTGAGAAGTAATACAGAGAAGAAACTTGTCACCATCACCTCATTAAAAATTATCTGCATTGTTGGCCACAGGCACTAGAGGTGATGATGCCCATTAACCCTAAATGCATGCTTGGTTCCTAATTCTTACCTTTTCTTAATCCACTGAATTACTTTCCACATATTAACTTGTTCTATTTTTCTGGATCATAAATGTAATGATGCAGAAGTCCTATTAGCTTCTGCTCTCAGTTTTGACAGGAGTTTTTAAAATGTACTTCAAAAAGATATAACATGTAGTGCAATAATTAATTTACAGTCATCTGGATGGAAAAACTACTATCAATTGTATTAGATCTGTCATTAAAATTTCCTTATAGTTTGATACAGTAGGGATAATTTTTTTCCTCTAGAGACTTTTCCCCAATACATTAATGCACAATTAGTCCTTTTATTATTCTAGGCTTTAGTATTTCATTATGATGATTTTTACTCTGCTTGTGAGATTCAGACAAAATCTTGTTCAGTCATATTCCCTTAAATTCCAAGTATAAACTGTTGCCAGACACACAATAGAATTACAGAGTGGTTTGTGTTGGAAGGGACATTACAAGACCTTCTAGTAAACCCACCTGCCATGGGCAGAGACATCTTTCACTAGATCACATTGCTTAAAGCCTCCTCCAGTTGACCTTGAACACTTCCAGGGATGGGGCATCTACAATTCCTCTGGGCAATCTGCTTCAGTGTCCCACTACCCTTGTTATAAAAAAAAAAAAATCAGTATGTCCAGTGTAAACCTACACTGCCAATGGAAAGTCGTTGCCCCTTGTCCTGCAATTGCAAGAGCTGGTTAAAAGCCTTTCTCCATCTTTCTTTTAACTGTCCCTTTACATATTGGAAGGCTGTGATAAGATGACCCTTAAGTCTTTTCTTCTCAAGACTGAACAATTGCAACTCTCTTAGCCTTTCTTCACAGGTCAGGTGCTCCTGACCTGTATTATTTTTGTGGGCCCTCTCGAAAAGGTCCATGTCCTTCTTGTACTGGGGACCCCAATGCAAGAGAAAAGTCTTCTTTTAATAAGCAATACTCCCTGGAATATGTTGCATGTAACTAGCCCTGAAAGCGCTTCTTACTGCTTTCATCAGAAGCAAAAATGGTGATTCTTAAATTATTCATAACTTTCATTCTCCTTGAGGCAGCATCTGACCCACAAATATGTGAAGGATGAAAAATGTCTCTCTTAGAGATAAAAGAAATGCTGATTTATATAGCATTCATTTAATTTCCCTTGATTAAAATTAATGTTTTAAGTGAGCATTTTACATATTATGTTTAATGTAAAGTCCTGATTAAATAGATATGTTTTCTCTAATCTGTCAACTAAAACAGCAAAATATGTGTACTTGAGGACACTGGTTTTACTGAAACTTATTTCACAAATGACATTCAGCATCACATTAATGACCAAGACTTGACAAGACAGCTTTGTTTGCTGTGTGCTTAATTAACTCTTTCCATTCCACTTGATTTTTTCAATTAAGCTTGGCCAGTTTTTTGTTTTCTGCTTTAGGAAAACAACCCAACTAAAATGCCCAAACAAACAAAAACACCACAAGATAATTACATTTGTCTAACATGTACATCACAGTTTTTATATGCTTTTTCATTTCCCCTCATGTCACATCCAGATTTGAAAACTTGAATTCTTATTTTAATGATACCAAGTTATATAGAGGACAATTAGTTTGAAATTCCACTTCCTTATTTCCTTCATGTAGGTGTTTTTTTTTAAACTTATAACTTAGAAACTACCATGAGAAATTTTACAACAGAATAATTTTTGAAAGAGAATGCAAAGACCCCTCACACTATGAATGTCATTCATTTTAACACATACTATTAATAACAATGCCTATTAAATACAGAGGTTTCTGTTTTCTTATAGTGATTTGCTTTAACATTAAATATTTAATATTAAATATTTCACTAACCTTTTAACCTTGCCAAATCTAGTAGCTATTTGAAGGGCTTGAGACTAAGTGTCAAGGTCACACAATGAAATCCGAGCTATGGCTGTGTCACTTAAAAAAACCTGAAGAAAAAAGAAATCCATGTAAATATTTCAGAGTATCATTTTTTCGGTTTTTTTTTACACAGTGGTTCACTTTACAGAATCATCCTATTTTGTACAAAACAGTTAAACTTTTTCAGGGTAACATTCCATACTTGATCCTGTCATGGGTTGGCCCTCACACTGTGTAATTCTTGAGGAGAAAAACTTTTCAGAGGAAATGGATATTCTAGGGACAGAACTACAGAATTTACATTCCTTACATGTGGTGACTGTTCTGGGAGAATTCATACACACAGTCTCATAGTCCCAGTGGAGCACTGACATTTCCATATGCAAAAGTGCAAGACAAAATTGGAATGAGCTTTTTTTTCAAACTAGAATAGAGAAGAACAGTTGTATATGATTTTTTTGTTTCTCATCTATGTGATGAAATATTTCAGTGGTCTAGTGGAAAAAACACTAGCACACAGTCCATTTAGAATGTTAGAATTAGGAGTCTGAATTATGAGTGGTTTGGGTTGGAAAAAGACCTTCAAAACCCTTCTCATTATTTCTTGAAAAATTGCCAAATTTTAGTTTGTTTTTAAAAATAAAAATAAAATTTGAGATGGGTTTTGTGGACAAAAACATTTCTGCTGTATTGTAGAGAAGGACTTGGATTGTGGAGTCACAAAGTAATCACAGAAAGTTATGAATTAAGCTACCCGTAGACGCTTCTCATCTATCAGTAGTTGCTTTTCCAGTAAAACAAGAATGCTTAAGTTAAATGTGTCATGCAAGCATACCATAAGTACTGCCCTACAGGAGCCATGAAGCATCACCATCTTCTCTCTAATAAATGTTTTCTAAATTGCAGGGCTTGAAAGCTATTTTTATTGAAAGATGGGGACATAATGCATAAAAAAATCCATTCCGTAAGACGACATGCAATTCAGGCAGAAACGCATTTATTTTCTATCAGAAAATTCAGCAAAAATATTTAGCTAAAATACTATTGCTCAGCCTGCTACCCCTGGTGACAGGATACAGATACTTTTAATTTTCATTTTGGGAACTCTTTATGCTGACGAACTTGAATTTAGCTATAAAAGTATACTTCTAAATGTATTACAAAATTATTTCTGTAAACAGAATTTTTAGAGAAATATCCCTTTTATTGCACTTAGATATGTCTTTTTATGAGATGAAAATTTACCATCCAAGCAATAAAAAAAATCTAAAAAAAAATAGAAACTGTGATATAGAAAAGCGATACAACAAAATGTACTGAATGTTTTAGTACTATAATCAATCTGTCCTATTCTCTGTGACAGAGTGCTCTAGGTTGGCATTTAAAGTCTAGTTAAAGTTTTTATTATGCATAAGAGAAACCTCTAGGAAAAATATATCAAAGTTTGTAAAAGAAAAGTAGGAAATAATTCAAAAATTTGGAGTTTCTCAGATACTTTGAATTGCGTTTCACACAAGTTCTCTTAAGAGGCAAGAGGAAGAATTTTGGTGAAGAACTTAAAGCTCTTATTCCCTGTTGGAGCTAAAAATTGATACAATGCACACAATAGACAGGCACTCTGAGAAATCTCACTGTATATATAATAAAGCAATATAGATGATACGTTAGCTTTCAGTACTTCTGTAATGTCCTTTTCTCACCCTGTGCATTGGATATTCTGTCTCAGAGAAGGGACATAGCAAGCACTCCTGAATACCCTGATAAATTAACAAGAACCGTTACTGTCTGACTATGTGTTTAGCCCCTTCTTAAACTCTCTCAGACTGTGGGGAATATAAAGTTACTTGTCTAATACAGGGACAGATTCCCAGAAGACAAGGCAAAATAACTTTGAAGATGTGTATCAAAGTGTGATGTGTATCAAAAGTAAGCATTTACAACTGGAGCACACTTAGAGAATGTTTGCATAATTCAGGTTTTTTTTTCATGTTTAAACATGCATAAAATCCCAGAGACTTTCTCTGTCCTACAGCTCCCTGGAGTTGTGGAAGAGACAAAGAACTTCAGACTTTCATTTCTTCTGTGACAAAAGTTACATAAGGTATTCCTTCTGACCTGCTCAGCTAACATTTTTTTTTGAATAGCACCTTTCTATTTTTGTCTCAACAGAACAGGTCAGATTTGTCCAGCAGTCACTCACCAGTTAGTTCTGAACATGACATTTAATGGAGAAAACATTCTTAGAAATAATAGACATGGGCTCATGTGAGAGTATCAAATAATGTAAGCTTCTACACACATCTTTCCAAAGTATACAGCACAGACAAAGGTAACCAGGTAACATGAGAAGCATGATGTATTAGTAAGACAATCATGGTGTTGGGGTTTTGTGGTTTTTATAGTTACGGTACAGAAAAAAAAACAAAAAAAGAGAACTGGTCAAAATGAAGACAAAGTCAAAACAAAAACAGTATGAGAGTCTTTCTTTCAATAAAACAGCCTATAACTGTACCAGTACTAATTCAAGTTTTTTCTATAAAAGAAAAAAATTCCTCTCTGAAACAAGAGATTATATTTGGTTCAAGATTTTTGAGCAAAACAAAACTATGATTTTTTTCTGGATGAAGTTGCATTAAACCCAGAATTCTCCATGTCCTTAAAACAATCATCTCTCTCTGTATGTCTGTACAAAAAAATTGCAACAGGCCAACTTAGCTAAAACGTCTGTCACTTGAAGTTCTACAGCTTTAAGGGATATAAACAACTCCATATACCTTAACTTAAAGTATGAATCTTCCAATTAAAGGATTTAAGATTTTTATAAGACACTTAGGAAAACATATGCATTAAAAAATCACACTATACACAATACTTACTGAATATGCAAAAAAAAAGCACCCCAAAAGGCACACAGTAATATCTTGAAGTAACTCAAATGTTATAACCAATGAGCAAACTGAAAACCACTGAAAACTGCCTTACCACTTTCTTTGTAGTGGAATATTGTGAGGGGAGTATTGGTACATATAAAGTCAGAAAATTATATAGTAAATACAAAGTCAGCAGAAAAGCCTTTCAAAATATTAGACCCACTCTATCTACTGGCTGTAATAATGTCTACAAGTCAAAGGAAAGAAAATATAAGTTGGAATGAAAAAAAATCATATATGTGAAATACAGACTTATAAATTGATGTTAAAAAAGTTTTCTTTCTACAAAATATGTAGGAAATAATAAGGTTTACAGAAGTAAGTTAATTTTGACTATGGAGAAATACACAAATTTCAAGAATACGTGATACAGCACCTACTAGGCCAAGTAATCTTACAAGAGATGCACAATTCTAGTAACTCAACCAATGCTGCTGAGAAGCTAATGCTAATACAGGTGAGTTTTTTTTACCAACATCTGTCTTACAATCACATATGACAGAAATTCTAGTTATCCAAAACTGAATTGTCCTCAAACAACAGAATTTTTGATAATAAAACAGCATTCAGAAATAAACAAAAAGTTACAGTAGAAAACAGGGATTTTTCATGACAATGTGTGCACAGAACAAGAGGGGTTTTTGTTGCTGTCACTGAACCACTGCTCATCTGGAAATGTGATTGCCAGCCACCTGGTTCAGAAATATAGAGACATATGGTATAGTTATTAATACTGACCCAAAGTTATTCCAGTGAGAATATTCCAAGTTAAAAAACCCCAAACCTATAAATATTCATTTGAATATGTAAATGAATATATTCTATTATAAATTCTATTCTATAAACACACATGCTTTCAGTGCCAAATCAAACCCCCTAAATGCTAGGAGTTCACAATAGTTTTGGGAGTTGAGCATATTATGTATATGGCATCCAATGATATCCAATAAAATTAAATGTAAAGGAGAGCAGTAAAATAAAAATATAACATCGTGCTGATCAGCATTCAAATACAAAATGTGGTTAAGATCTGAATTAGCCTAGCCGCTTTGCAAATACAGTTATAAATCTTAATGTGGTCTTAAGCAACAAGCCAAAATAATGAATGAATGTATTAGAAACAAAATGGTAGAGACTGCAATCCCACTGATCAGAAAAGGAAAACCCAGAACTAAATAACAGTCATAAAAACAACTCAGTTGTCTCTTACTCCATTTACAAATCTCATTCCACATTTTCCATTCAGTGCATAAGTGCATTTTTCCAATAAGAGTTTCCCCAAACAAACAGTTTTGTTAGAAATGCTTGTACAATTTTCAGTGGTGCTTAAATTATACAGTGAACTAGTCTAATAAAGTTACAGGCAGAGTTATACATCAAAAGGGGGGAAATGTATGAATGGGATTAGTCTGGGCAGGGCACATAAAGTACCAATTAGGATTATAAGCCATGTGCAGGTTTTAAGTTCTTTCTTTTCAGTTATTCAAATTTGGTCCAAATGAAATGAAGAATTTTCCTCTCAAACTTCCCATGATGAAAAATATCTGAGGTTTTTCCAGTTGCTCTTTCTTCTAGATTTTCCCAAAGCAACAGAACTTCCAGGTTAAAGTATAGCTCTGCAGCAAGAAACACCAAAATTGTTGTCATTCTTCCTTCTGTATACATTGGTGCCAGCCCATGTTGCAAAGGCAGGCATTCCAAGTAGTAGGGTATGAACGCATGACAGGAGAGTGTAGAACACAGAGTAATCCTCTCCTCAGTGGTGCCCAACAGCAGGACAAGAAACATTAGACACAAACTGAATTCCATTTAAGTATGACAAGTGATTTATCTGTGAGAGTGGTGAAACACTGGACCAGGTTACTGAGAGAGCATAGCCTGTGGTGTCTCTATCCTTGGAGATACTGGAAACCTGTTGTTTGAAGCCCTGAAAAACCTGTTCTAGCTGATCCTGATATGAGCAGTGGGTTTGCACTAGAAGATGCCCAGAGATCAATGTCAATCTCAGCTGTCCTGTGATTTCATGGAACAGACCTGTTCTATAACATGGTCAATGCACCCAAACTGTGGCCCTTGTAATCCAGAGGGTTGTGCTGGGAGGCAGCTATTGTACACCACGACCAGGATTCCATTGCCTACAGAGAAGTCCTCGGTTTGTGGCAAGGCATCCAGTGGTCCAGGAAGAGTGGCCTGTCAAAATACTACCCTGAATTAAATTACTCTGGAAATCATTTTGAGGGAAACTCAAAAAGATGAAACCTAGCCAAATCAAACCACATCCTAAACTGCTACAGTTAAACTTCAGTTAATAAGGTTGGTGTGGGTTTTTGCAGATAGCAACTATGCAGGAATGAAGCTAGACCATACTTTTCATAAAACTAGTCAAACCTAAATATATTTAACAAAAACAAAACTCTTTTCCTCCAACCACCTGCACTGCCCTTTAAAGATTTTTTTAATATTTAGTAAAAGGTATCTTATAATATACATCAGTGATTTTTTTGATTTATGATGTCATGCTTGTCTCAAGAGCCAAAACAAATGTCCAGCACAAGAATTTCCCAAGTATATTAACAGGCAATCAACAGGCAATCAACAGGCAACCTCTCTTAAAAAGAAAACAGCATCTTAACCTTTTATAGTCACTACAAAAAAATAGAAATATTTCACATAAGTTTATGTGAACGTGTGTACTCATATATAACCAATATTTTGGGGGGGAAATGTTTGTGGAAGAAATACATCAACTTGTAGGAGATAATTTAGTTTTCAAACTACACAGCTGAAAATATCAAGGTCCTATAATCCTAAATTATACCTGTTTAATAGCCAAACTGCATATAACTGAGTAACAGTGCAGAGTTCCATATTTTACTTTGTGCTCTTCTCTTTTTCATCTGTCCTGCTACTCCTTTTCTTATTAGCATAACTGCTTAACTTTACATATTTCAGCAAAAGATAACTTAGTGTAATAAGCCCATTACAGGCTCATTAATGTCAGGCCTCTAAGGAAAGATATGTATCACTTGTCTTTTATCATTCTCCTTTCAGTTTCTTTCTTATTCTTCTCCCTCAAAACTCTTCTGTAAAGGTGAGAGGCTGCATTAGCACTTTATTCATTTGCCACCTGTCTACTGTACCCTACCATCTTACTTTTAAGACACTTGCTTTCCTTACCCTGTTACAGGTCAGCTTTATCTTCTATCCACTTACCTTGGAGATATTTTTGTGTTTCATGAAAAATCTTTATACAAAATATTTAACTTATGACACTTTTGTTGCTACAGCTTTCATAAGATTTTGAGCATCAGCCTCTTCCTAAATGCATGTCTCTCTGATCCAGAGAGAATACATTCAGTTTTCATACAAACAAAAATTGGCAAAAATCCTCCTTTGAATTCTTTACAAACTACATTCTTCCTATCATGCTGTAGCCAATCAAGCCTTGCAGATAGATATTTGTGCATCAAAAAACCAATCTGTCTATTTTTCACATGGGTTATGCCAAGTGTATGAAAACATAGTTCATAAAAATAAGAGGTCTCTGATATCCCCAAATAAAAAGGCTGCAATTATAATACCTTAGCATGCATAAATGACCTCTATATCTCGTATCTTATTACTTTTATATGCAAAAGTATGGCCCTATATTTAAGTTTGGAGCTCAGTGCAATTTTTTTGTTATTGTATTTCTTCATCTGAGGCTGCCTAGATGATTCACAATGTGAAACCTTTCCTAATGGGTCCCAGAGAGCAAGGTTGATAAAGGCAAACATTTATCAAAAACTCTACTTCAGCCACCTGCATGTTCATCAAAGAAGACAACACTTTTCTAGTAGAGGCTCTAAGGGATTCTGGGTACTCATTAGATGCACTACTGAATGGCAATCATATAATGAAAGAAAAAGGTCACCTCGCTGTTAATTGGTTGTCTGTGTTGCATCAGCAATGTTAATATATCTTTCACCAAACTAAGTGCCAGTCAGCAAAAGTAAAACATTTTTCTGGATCCACACTGTTGATTAGCTAGAGGTAGGTATAGATGACTACCTTGTGTTAAAATATCATATAAAGATGCAAATCAAAATAGGAAACAAAAATTGTACAAATAGAAAATATTTTCTTTTGGTCTACATGAAGTGTTTTGAAATTTTAAAAATTTACCTTGGAATAACATATGCAAATCTTTTAGTGAAAAGGAATACTTAAGGGATGTAATTTATTAAAGATATAGTGAAATAGGGTTTAACATAATTAGGAAAAAAATTACCCACAACAGTAAAGGAATGAATTTGATTATAAGAATTTAGTGCATTAGTGGATTAGTGTTCCGACATTTATTATACAACATAACCTGTTTTGTAAACAGGTCCTCACCAGCAAAATTTGAGATTTTGCATTCTAAAACTCTGATAACTCTCTAGGGTCATAGAACTAGGCATAAGATTCAAAAGGGTTTTTAAAATATGACTCTTCACTGCAACACAAAAACAAAACCAAGATCCCTTCCTTTCCAAAAGCTTGCTGAAGCAAGACAATCCTGAAGACTGGTAATATAGTCTGAATTTCCTCTCTTTTAATTATTTGCAGTTGATAAAGTGAACATAATTAAAATATGACTGCTATACTCATAGTCAGCTTCATCAGTTTAAGTTTCACTTGGTGTCAGTACATTCAACACAAATAGATGTATCTGACAGGACAAAAAGGGTCCTTAAAGGTACCAGCATAAAAAAAAAAAATCTCATAAACAGTATTAGTTTAGTCAGCTAAATCAGGCTGTCTTTGTGCCCCGTGATGGCTGAGGAACTGAGCTTAGTAAGTCTGCAGAAAGCTTCGTCACAATTGCATATTCAGAGTGTCAGATATCATTTCACAGAGATCTACAGTTAATGATAGTGGGTTTAAATGTTTCATGGTCCTATCCTTAATGCAGCACAGATCAAGACAAGGAAAACAACAGAAATATCTACAGAAACCTTGTACATGTTTGAATACATTACATTCAAGTGTTGCACTAGCACAACACTTTTTTACATCAAAAAAACCTGACCAAGTCCTGGGAAACACCTTGAGTTAGATGCTTCAAGGTTTTTAATCAATGATTCATTATCTCTTCAAGGTCTAAATCCTCTTTTCCAAGAGTTAAATACTGGCTTAGTATTAGCAATACACCATTACTATATAAGAAGACCCTAACTACTTAAAGAGCAGACAAAAAAGAAAAAAATAGGAAAACAAAATTCCATAAAGCATTAGGAATCAAATGCCATCACAACTTAGGCCATCAAAACTATAAATGTTCAATAAGTTGGGTTTTTTCCTCCACTGAGTTAGTTGAGGAGATCTAGTCAATATAAAGATCTTCATATAAAGAATTTTAAATATTCTTAGAAGAAAGTCAGTCATGCATACTTGACAAGCTGCTTGTCATCCAACAAGGATGCTTTATGAATAAACATTGGCATATAATGAAAATACAATGCTGAAATAGCATGCTGAAAAATTATCCTAGAAATCTATATTGCAGTGTAATCAAACAAATAAACAAAACCTTAACAATTATTTTTGTAAACATCAATTACACATCACAGACTATTTAACAAACAATAACCAAAAGGGAAAAACTAAGGAATCCATGCCATTCACTGTGCTACACACGCCGTGAGATGTGAAATTAGAGAAAATGGATCATGACAAAAAACAATGAATCTGAAACAAAACCGGATTTGGTGACATTTCTGGGAAAACAAAAAAAAAGAATATCAAGTTGCTAAAGGACAGAGGGTTTGTATCCTAATTCTTTGCTAAGCTGCAATAATTATTTCAATACTAGTTAATTTTTCATTACATGACACATTTGTTTACTCATGTTTTCATGTTATAAATTATAGTGGAGGCAAAATTTTCTATTTATTAGAAATCCAAACAAATCTGAAAGTCTTTGGAAGAACACTGAATTTCATGCTCTGAATGATATCACAAGTCTTCCCGGTGCTAGGACAAGTTATAATCTAGACAAAGATACACTTTTGTCTGTCAAGTCCCCATAAATATATAAGGCAATAACCTTAATTTTACAAGGTTTTTTCAAAATCAAGACCTACAATTCCTTCTATTGCATTTTTCAGATTTTCATGTTGCAAGAAACCTTTCACATTTTAAACCACTCTAAAACTAGTAAGGCAGAAAAAAAAAAAAAAAAAAAAGAAAAAAATACATTCTTCCACATATTAATATATGTCAGGGGTATTAAGCGACAAAATATAAAATAATTACAAGTTTTATCTAAGTATAATTATATACATTTATTTTAAACGTTTATATGTAAAAGAACAGTCATATAAAAACAATCTATGAAGAGAGTTGTGTTTTAAAAGATTGGGAAAACAAGCAAAAATTTTTGATTTTTCATCAAATTCTTGTTATCTCTATGCAACTTCTTTCTGACAAAAGTACTGTTAATGAACACATCTTGTTGCCATGAAGAGAGTTGTGTTTTAAAAGATTGGGAAAACAAGCAAAAATTTTTGATTTTTCATCAAATTCTTGTTATCTCTATGCAACTTCTTTCTGACAAAAGTACTGTTAATGAACACATCTTGTTGCCATGAAGAGAGTTGTGTTTTAAAAGATTGGGAAAACAAGCAAAAATTTTTGATTTTTCATCAAATTCTTGTTATCTCTATGCAACTTCTTTCTGACAAAAGTACTGTTAATGAACACATCTTGTTGCCATGTTTAGAGTAATTTCAAAGCTGTGAGGTTTCATAAATCTGAAGTTACTGACAGTAACTGTAGGTGGGACCTTCTATGGATATTTCTCTTTTGTGTGTTGATATTCTAGATATCTAGATGCTGTGCCTCTTTGGTGTTCTAATTAGTCAGTCATGAATGCACTGTGAAGAAAGTGAGTCATATCATATCTGAAGTTTGATTGAATTAATCCTCAAAGCTTTGATAAAATCCATATCAAAACTTCAGCAGTTCCTTCAGTAGTTCTCACAGTTTATTAAACCCTGTATTTCTGTAAAAATCTTAGTGCTCATAAATTGAGGGTGTGCAAGTTATTCATAAAACCAAAATCAGAATAATAGTTCCAAAGTTTTGAAACTTTACATCAGGGAAGAATTTTCAGCAATGTTTCAGCACAAACCAAACTCCTGGTTTGGGCTCACATATTCAGTCATCAAAATGTACTACGGCAGGATGTGGAGATGAAAAATATGCAGTGCACCTTGCAGTTTCCCATAAGAATTTAAAAATAGACACACATACACAAACACTGCCCCTATTACAGAACTGCCTAAAACGTAGCCTTAAACTGCCTTAAATGTCTTTCACATTGCTTTTGATGTGTGAAATCACTGAAACAGCAGTCCCGAGGTACTAGAATGATTTAGAAAAAATCACAGCAGTCCTGGGAATGATTTTGGGATTATTTTTAGCATCTGTGTTCTCAGACTACAGTCTGTGGTGATAAAAAGGTAAACAAACAAACAAACAAACAAGTTAGATTCATCATCTACATTGCTTGTTTCTCAGTGACTTGGGAATAGAGTGGTGGTCAGTCACTATACAGACTGACAGATCTTTGAACCCCCCCATCATTGACTCTGGTCACAAAAGTGAAATCTTCAAGAAAAGAAAATTGGTCTACTTCCTGAAAATTAGGGGGGAAAAATCCCAACACCAAACAAACCCTACTTTAAGGTGCCTTCATCACAGATCCCTCAGCACTTTGTCATGTAGGTACCATGGAACATGCATAGCAAGCAAAGCCTAATGGAGACTCTAAAAGAAATAATTTAGTTTCTTTTCCTCTACCCTCTGTAGAACTTCATTAGGTGTAAATCATGGAATCTGAAGGGTACCAAGAAAATCTATGTTCATTTTGCCACAGAATTACTCACAATCACCACTGAAAAAATAAAACCCAGAGTGTATTTGGGTTTTATTATTATTTACTCAACCTCTCTTCCACATTATTCAAAAGTTTCTGCAAGAAGCTGAGCAATTCATTGGACTCTTAATGATGGTAAAAGTACTGGCACAAGTCACAAAATGCTGGTACAAGTCACAAAAAATCAAACCCTAATATTTTTCACAGATTCATCAGGATTTATAGAGGAAGATCTCCAAGATATTAAAAGAGAACAAAACACACAAGCTGTTGAAATATATTAAAAACCAAAAATATTTTTAAGTCAGTGTCACAAGATTTGTCCATCTGCTCCTCAGTCACCAGACTGGAAAATTGAAAAAGGCAAGCTCTGATAAGAACTATATCTGAGGACAAAATTTTAATTAAACTATGCTTTTGAGTTTTAAACTTTAAAATATGCTTCCAATGTTTTGCATTTTAAAATTCTGTACACAGATGTGATGAAAATCAGATTTTTGGGTTACCTTCTTGGCAATGACAAGCCAAGAATTTCCCAACACCGAAAACTAACACTGTAGTAAATACTAAATGACCACAATTTGCATTTAGAAAAAAAGAGACAGAGATTGACTTTTTAGTAATCCCAGAGTATACACATTTTGGTAGCAAAAGGGATTTACTGGAACAGGAAAGGTAGCATAGCGGTATTTGTAGGACTTTCATGAATACACTTTGCAATATTTCAAGTAATTTTTGAATTGATAACAATCTTTGTCAGCTCTGGAGCAAAAACCCCTGCAAGTACAACTGAGACAAGACTCAAACCTACCAGGCTGTGTAGAACCACTCACAAATAGACAAATACACTCACAGATACAAACAGATACTTCCAGGGAATTATGGCCTGGCTCTTAGTGCCTGACAACCTTGAAACTGAATGAGTTTCTAATACCAGACACTGCTCTGAGACTTTCCTTTTAGCTCAAATAAAATCCCTGTAAGACTTGATTCCAAAAATGTTCAAATGCCAGAAAACCCTGCAAACTTTAATGACACTTGGAATAACAAGACTGATTTAATATCACTGTAAGTTCCTACTATCTATGGGAGAACTCTTAAAATTATTTTCAGTGATTGCTAGTATTTTTCTAAGAGGGTTATAAGAAGCACTGGGCACCTAGGGGATTTTGAGAAGTATAATATTAGCAACTGAATCAGCTTTTTATGTTTTTCTTTAAGTAGAATACGTATATTTTCCATTTAGTTTGTGCATTTAAGGGTCAGAAAACTAAAACACAGAGGTCATATTGAGTGAAAAGAGAGAAGAGTTACATTTTAGTCAAGTAATTGTCTCTTCAATGCAGGGAAATGTTAAATAAGGTAGTGAAAATATAAATCTTGTAAAGGCAACCAGTATAAATATATTACATTCTCTGACCATCTTGTATTTTACAAATCCCAGTAAAGGGAAATACTAAAACATCTACTTGCCTTTATAAAAAGTTTTATATCTACAATAGAAGTCTCCAGAACCAAAGTAATTTAATTCAATCAAAAATTTCTGAAGCTGAATTATGTAAAGGCATCTTTACTCTTGTCCAAGAAAATCTTTTTTTTTAATCAAACAGAAGAGAAAAAAGGTAAATTTATTTTTTGTTCATGAGTTTTTAATTTTGATTTCCAGAGAAACAGTAGCAAATGCATTATCTTCCTTAAAGAAAAGCTTGTCTAATTTTTTTCTGGTAAACCTTCATGTTTAAAATAGAGCTGTCATGGCATACAAGGCTTGTGTAGTGTTTAATGCTGATTTCAGCTTTGTACAGAGACAACACTTTCAGTCTGCAAAGCAAATCTTTTGTTTTCCTGCAGCCTCTTTCTGTCAAATGAAAGGTCCATTACATTTCCAAAGGTCTTGACTGGAGGAAGGTGAACTTGGTGTTGTTTTTCATGGTCTTAATCCTGAGGTAAATTGATCTTCATTAGAAGAGACACCTCTTTTTCCTTTGAGCTTACTGTGAATGTTTTCCTCAATTCAAGGATACACAGCTGCTGAGGTGGCTAACATCCAATCAGACAAGAAATCAGAATGAGACAAAGAGAAATATGGTTTACTGGAAAAGAGTGATATCAGCTCATCTTATGTTCCTATACAGCCCATGGAATTCCTGCTTGTGGTAAATCCTTCCTTTCGAGAGTCAAGCCATCGAAAGTAAAGTTTTCACTGACCATAATCTATCAAAAAAAAAAAAAAAATAAACCAAAAACCACCCTAATAAATTACTATTTTTCATGTCCAACCTAATTATGCAGGGTAAAAAAGGAAAGAAGTAACTTGTCTGGAGCAGAGACATGAGTGTCATAGCTGGCTATATGTAACCACTTCAGAATTAGGCCAGATGTTTATCTGTTTGGGGTGAATTTATAAAAAAAATGAAGCATCTAGATGTGCTATTTAGCTTTTAACTTTCAATATAAGTTATGGACTACGATGGCTCCTGGTGTCACTCTAAGCAGGTACATATTCAAATGTTTCTGCTTTGGGCTTCCACCATTCCTTAAAAAATTCTGTGTGTGCACTGCTGTAGAATCATCATCAACCATGACAACTAAACTATCTTTTATATCTGGTGTATTGAATACATGCTTCAGTTCAAAGAACACAGTTTATCTTCCTTAGTGAAAAAAATCTGCATAAAATAACCTATTCGCCTATTCGTTTGTTTTGTGTACTATGAGCCACAAACCCCTGAGCACAGCAAGGGACATGTGACTACACACTTCAGGTGCTTTTGTATGGATAAGAAAAAATGCGAGATGATTTGCAGGACTTAAAAGTGAGTGAAGGGTGAAGCGATGGACAAGATGCCTCCAACACTAAAAAGCCCTCTGAATGTTTTCAATACTTAGTAAACACAAACATAAACAAATAAGTACTTGCTAGCCTGCAACAGAATGCATTTCTTCAGAATAACTTCATTGCAGCTGAAAGACATTGACTACTAAATTAATAACAGTGATTTCTTACCTATAGGGAATCCTGACCAGCTTGTATTAAGTTCATGAGATGTAATGAATATTGATTTAAAGTTACTATTTATGGACTCATCGCTGGCCAAGGCCAAGCCCCCCAGAGACAGTGGTAATGCCTCTGGGATAACAGATTTTTAGAAGGGGTTAAAAAATCCTGAGACATTATCAGGCAGAGAGGGGAGTGAGAACACGTGGGAGACACACCCTGCAGACACCAAGGTCAGTTAAGAAGGGTCAGAATGTGCTCCAGGAGCAGGAGCAGGGATTCCCCTACAGCCTGTGGTGAAAACTGTGGAAGGGCAGATACGCCCCAGGAGCCTTTGGTTGTATTTTCTCTCCTCTCCCCAGCAGAGGAGGGGAGGGATAGATTTGGTGAACACATGATTTCCAGCCGTGGTAAATCCATCACATGAAGTTACTTTCTTCACTGATGACATGATTGTTGCATCCAGTGTGCTTGTCCAGATTGCTAAAAATTGCAAAAAACCTCAGAAAAATACTGAGTAATGTTCAAGCACATTTATAAGAAGCATTAAAAACTGAAAACATATATTTGTTTACAGTTCAAGTCCTTTTTCAAGGAACTCTGTCAACTCAGTGTATCAGGAGCAATTTCATGCAGTCTTTAAATGCCTCTCTAGGAAACAGAAATTTCCCAACAGGGATCTCCTAGTCTGGCACAAAAGGTTATGATAAAGCATCAATCTGGAATAAAACTACATATGCTTCAAATAAAAGTAAGGTTTTTTATAGACAATAGAAGGCCATTTTTTTTTTTCAGAACAACTAACTAAGGCTGAGCTAAATTTTTCAAGACTAGAATTTTTTAGATAAAGATTTTTTTTTAGGTAATTCAAAAGCAGTATGAAACATGTAACAATAATAGGGTTTTTGTCCGATTATGCAAGTAATGAGGTTACATGATCAGCATGAACTTTTCTGATTCTATAAAGCCACTGAGAAAAAAAATTCCAAAAATAGACAAAAATTCATCAACCCAGCATCAGCAAATGCAGACTTTGTAGTAATTTTTTTCATAATATTGTTATCATAATTCTTATATTTTTGGTTTCTTATTTTTGTGATGTATTTTTAAAGAAAATTAATTAGAAAGCCTATAGATATATGTATGTTTGCATTGGTTGTTACAGTAGACAGTGAACCTTCCAATAAATGAAAACAGGAAAATTATTTCATAGGAATTACGCTAAATGCAACCAAACCCCTTGTATCAGGACCTAAACAACGTACATACAGGATGTGGTCAGTTGGAAGGGACCCTAAACAATCAAGTCCAACCCTAAAGTGAACGGCCTGTACAGGGACTGAACCCACAACTCTGGTGGTTTTAGCACCATGTTGTAATCAGCTGAGCTATTCGCAGGAATTTAGTTCTGTAGTGGTTTACCATAAGGATATTTATTTTGCTAGACAATTAGAGAGAAAAAATACTAAAATCCTGACTTTCATAAGAAATTAATTTTATATGTAGTAGGGGACGTGGCTTAAATTACAAGACTACCAAAGAAATAGTTCAATGCATTTCTTCAGCTCCAGTTATGCTATAGGAGAGCAGGGAAAAGAGAAAGAAAAAATAGTGTTAACCATACTAGTATTTTCTTTTGCAACCTTAAGGTGGAAGTGGAAAAAAGCATTGCTTGGTACCTGTATTCCTTATCTGTTTGGAATAGGTGAATTTTTACAGCTATGTTAAAAGGAATGAAAAAGTTCTATGTTCTATAATCACTTTGCTAGTCATTTTACACATAACTTTTAGGCATTAGTTTAATAAACTCTTTTTTCCACAAAAATGGAAATTCTCACAAGCAACAACTCACCGGAGAGTTGCCACTTAATATTGAATTTATTTAAATTTTGTTTACATTTAGAAAAGTCATCTACCTTGTACAAAAGTTTTACCACTGCTTATATTTAGATATAAACCCAACATTTAAGGGTAATTCTGGGGTCTGTTATTTTTTTTAAAACAGAAAACAGCCATGTCACCCCTTCCTTCAAGTTTCATAGAAGAACAATCCTCCTCACTTTAGCTAAGATTTTGACACATCTGTTTCTACATATCCAATTCTTTTCTTGCCATTTTTGTCCATCATATGCATAAACACACTCTGGGAATATCTCAATAAATCTCTGCCTGAATTCTAAAATTTCCTTCAGATCTAATGTTTCTAACTACACCTATATTAGTCCTTTGCTAAGTTCAGTTAAGTTTATCATATTGAAGTGTTCCCTTAATAACATTTTTTTCCTTTTAGATGACTTTTCATCTAGAGATTAGAATGACATGTGCAGAGCAAGAGTATGAAAATGTAAGTTTCATTTTCTCACATTTCTCATACTTCTTCTAAAAACAAAATAAGTAACCTTGAGACAATAGCAATATCATCCCCTTGATGGACCCTGAACATGACAGAAATTTTAGTGGGATTCATAATAAATGCCAGCAATATTTGATATCACTTCATATGAGCACAGTATGTAACAGATTTTCATTCAGATTTTACTGCTGTTTAATTACAGACCAAATGCATGATTAGATGATACTTTTTCATCCCATTTGATGTTAGGGTGGAAATCGACTGTCCTCTCCCACTATATCTCAGAAGTAGACATAAGCTAGCAATTACTAGCAATAATATAACTATATAGATACACCTGTAATTTTTATTAGTATAATTTTACCCTCCAGGCAACTCTAAAAGAGATCAATTTCAAATTTAGCTTAAAGGCACTCACCTAATTTATTTTCAGGCATATGTCCATTACTTAAATGATCTGGAATTAAACCTTCACATATTTCAAGTGCATATTGAAGAATTAAAAAAAAATATTTAAATGCTGTTTATGATATATTGGAAAAACCACAGTTTGCACTTAACATTTTTTCTCTCTTTTAGCAACATTTGCACTAGAATGCAAATCTAGTCAAAACGTCTACTTCATTTTTCTCTCTGCTATCTCTCTCTCTCTCACTTCTCTGTGAGGAGTGAGAGAGAGAGAAAATATCAAAAAAGTTTTTAAAGCAATCATTGGATAAACAATGGTTCTGCATCTCATGATGCTGGCAGATCTTCAGTAAGATGAAATACTATTCATATAGTCAAATTGAGACTCCAGCCAAGAAGTCCTGAAAATCCCAAATTATGGGGAAAAGTGATATCATATCTCTGGGAATGACTGCTGCAGAGGAAAACAGGCAAATGGGACTGAAGTATAAACTATTTCATAGGAAATAAAACAAACAAAACTAACCAAACAAAACACAAACCAAACCAAACAAACAAACCCCCAGACAACAAACAAACAAAAATCCTGAACACCAAGGGAAAAAAAAAACAAACCAAAACCAAACAGACAAAACCCAACAATCACAACAACAGATCATACATCTGGATTCTAAGCTTTTATGAAGCTACAAATGTCATTTTTAAAAAGTTTCTTCTTAATCTACTAATAGGATTTAGTGGCCTCCTTCAATTCTGAAGAGATGCATAGCCATGAAAATATGTTGTCTGAAGAAGCTAGGAATCCTCCCTCAGCAGCTACAGCACTGTCACTGCTGTGATCTTTTAAAAACACAGAAAGCTGATTACTTGACAAGATTACTTTGGTAACATCAAAATTTATTTTTTAAAAATGACAACTAACATAATTCTATAATTGTTTTTAATGAAACTTTTAGGTACAATTCAGTTTACCTTTCCATAATACTGGCATTCCATGAGCTTCAAAAACTGAAATATTCTCTAGACTGTAGCTGTGTGAACAGAGGTAAGAATGTGGATTCTTTTTTCCTCCCTATTTGTCAAAGATTCTAAATAAGTTTGGTATTTTCTGAAAGCAGTTCTAATTACTGAATACTTTACTAACATTAGAGATTTGTCTAGACAAGATTAAAAAAAAAGTTAAAGGAGGTCATTGCATTATTTGGTTAAGCAGCTGAAAAAAATCAGGCAACTCATATTAACACTTAATTTGCATGAAAATTCAGGGTTCTTTGAAGTATTAGCCTGCCACTTGGTCTGCTGCCAAAGCACATACTTCTGTTTACCTCTTCTTTTTCATTAAAAAATGTCTGTCAGTATAAGAAAAACATGAATGTTAGAAACCATGATTATTTGCAGAAAGCATAGCTCTGTTTAAAGTCCCTACCAGAAACATCAGATATGTTCTTCCTCTTGCAAGAGTGGCAAGGGTGCATTATTACTAATTGCTATCTTTGTTTCTTTAGACTATCTGACAACAGAAGGGATATTTGCAATTTAAGAATAGTGAGTCACATTAATAACAGTAGTGGATTAATAGTGATTTGTCTTTGGATTTGATTAAGCAAGGTACATTTAATTTAAGCTTATAAAGAAGGATTTTTCTAGGGCAGAGATATATTCTTGTCATTTTTTTTTCCACTTAAAGAGAACCTATACCTAAAATCTAGAATACTTACTTTATTAAAATTAGTTAATTAATATAAAACATTTACAGTGATTAGATAAAGCCAGAATTTCTTTAGCTTTCATAAGTTTTCACTTAGTTTTTATTACAGAATATTAGACATGAGTAACTCATTCAAATTCTTTCATCTCATAAGAAATCTGAAATTAATGCACCCCTCTCTTCAAAAGCTAGGGATGAAGCTAGTATTATTAAAAACAGTTTTATTAATAGCAAAAACAATTATAATAATAAATTTTCCAGTATGACTCCCTTAAATTTAAAGAATACATTTTTTCACTTCTAAGCAAAATAACCGAGACTATTCAAAAGACTTCAAAGAGTAAAAATCACACATTTTCATTTATTGAGGCATCTGGTTAAAAAAGTCTCCCGGTATTCTAACCAAACGTAGACATAGTAATAGAAATTACTAGTAATTACATAGATTTAAAGATAGTAATTTCTGGAAATTTCTTTTCCCAATAAGGTATAGTGATTTCTAGCAACAAAAACATTCAGAGAAGTGGGGTTTAGGTTTTATGAGTTCAAAGAAAAAAAGAAGACACAGTAAATTCTTCTGTACAATGCACAATTCTTCATGACTTGTACATAGCAGCAAATTGTGTTAATAACGGAAAGTGTTTGCCCACCTTAATTTCATTAAGAGAAACTGGAGGACTATTTACTGATCTATAGTGTAGGAAATGCTTATTTTCTATTTCAAATTTTAGTAATGCCTCACTCAAAACAGGTGAAGCTTAGAATGATCTTGCCTTTCTTCCACTCTCCTAAAGTGTGTTATGGCTCAGGCCCGCTGGAATGCAATGAGTCATGCCTCTGTGGAAACAGCATTCCTCATGGCACCCTGCGCAGGGGAATTGGAAAATCCAGTCCCTCTGCAAATGGTTTCTTTCAATCTACCAATTAACACCATATAACCAAAAGGACAGAAAATTTTCTTGGATTTTAGGGTTAAAAGAACATTTTTCATTGGGTTCCCTACTCCTCAAATCATAGATAACTTTGCATTTCTTGATGCTGATCTTTGATCAGTGATCATTGATCTCAGTGATGATTGATCTCAATGATCTTTGCAATTAGCAGTAAAACTCTGGGTTTCTTATAAACAGTTATTAAGTCTGAATAACTCATATACCCATTTTTAATTTAAACAATAAATTTATTTTTAATTTGATATTAATCCTAAATTTATCTGGTATGAACCAAATTTCTCTCCAGTTTTGGCTTGTCAGCTCAGCATTTCTATATGTGTTTGTTGATTAACTAAATGCTTGACATAAAATCTAAATTGGACTGTTTACATTCTTCCTTTTCGCACTATTTAAATGAAAGATAAGCTTCGAATTAAAAAGAAATCCATAGCTAACCAAGAGGTTCCAGTGAAGTTTTCTCTATCTACACCAAGGTTTTTCTTCATTGTTTCTTAGGTAAAGTTTAAGCCAGACAATTGATAAAGCAAAGTTGGTATTAAAAACTAAATATTTTTAAGGTAGAGGTAAATAAAAATGAGTCTCATGGTTTCATATGTCATTGTATTTAAGAAGTGCAGGGTGAAATTGAGAAAAGCAATTCACTTAACACACCAATCAATAGGAAGGATTTTCCTTCACAGAAAATGGTAAATTTCTTTCATAAAAGACAATCCTGGAATAAATGCTCTGAGCACTCCATGGATTTTGAAGAAAAGCTCTAGAATGTGTTTAAATGTGTTACAATGACATTTCTCTTCAGTAAGTAAAATATCGTTTATACACACAGTGATGACAGGCTGAGAAGTGAAAGAATAGAAATAAGTAATGTAAAAAAAATCAAGACCAAAATAACAAAAATATTATAGATCAAAAACGGAGAGTGAGAAAAGCCTCATTTAAAGCACATAAAAAAATATTATGTTTTGTAGTCACCATAAAGTACACTTGAATTATGCTTGTGGCATGTTTTTAAAAATAAATTACTTGAGAGTGAGAATTCAACTATAAGGCCAGACCTTTGGAACACATTGCTCATAGCTTGACATCTTGTTCTCTTTAGATAGGTAGCAAAGGAATAGACCAACTGACCTTACCAAGTTTGTGTTAGATATATTAAAAAGAGAAAATATACAAGGCATTCTTGTATAAATGAAAGCTGTTCAATTTTCAGAAAAGAAATTAATTCAGAGGTAGTAAACATCTTTTGATGAAACACTCTTGCATTTGTAAGCACATTTCTAAGAGCAGCAATCCAGTTCCTTAATGTTGAATTCAGACTCCTCACTAATCCTCTTCTCTCTAATCTCTCTCATCTCTCTCCTCACCTCCCTTCTTTAACTTCAGAATTATGCAAATAATCTATAGGTTTTTTCTCGATCCCTTTCTTCTCATCTTCATTTTACAAATACATGAACTAGTATGACAGTATAACAATTTTTTTGCTATAAAAACCACTCCCTGGCTGAGCTGCTTTCTCCTTGCACTGACTAGCCATCAGCTTCACGTACAATGAGTCCAGTGAAACTCCGACCATTGCCTCCTACTTTTCCATTGCCATTAATGTGGAAAAAACACCTGACTGATAATTAATCCTAATTATGAACAGATAATATCAATTTTATATTGCTTGCAATGCATAGGCATGAGTGTCGTTCATTTTCTCTAAAATGTTCATTTTCACTTAACATATTTGGTCAACTTTTTTCAATATCTTCTGCTCAATTTTTTTTTTACCTTCACACTAATGCAACAATGAAACATAGGAGTCTGAAAAAAATCTTGAATTTCTAACAGATGATTGACCAGAAGTGTTTAGACTAAATTCAACTTCAAGCCAATGTTTACTGATCCAGACAACCTAAATATGTATAAGATATTATTTTCCTGCTTTTTAAATTAAAGCTTTTCAATATACAAATGAAACCATGCATAAGGCAGGTCAATGACTAGACTGATACGACTATGAAATGCCAATAAAATTATGCAAAAAACCCACAGAATTCCACAATCTGAAAAAAATTCTTGTCCCAACTTTAGGAGGAAACGTCATTCTACACCTCCCGCTTTAATGCAATTATTATATCATTTATATTCAGCAGCTAAAAAAAGGGAATAAATTTGAAAAAAATCACACATAAGTGAATATTTTGCTTGCAAAATCTTTTTAAACTATCCCTAAACAATTTTATATGGGGAAAAAGTAAAGAGAATTCATTCATCAATATTTTTTTCCTTTGGGTATGGGCTTCCTAAGAAGAAAATTCATGTGCTTCTGTCAAAACTGGACATGTCCCGGTTTAATCTACAGAAAATAATTCAGAATTTAGTTGTGAAAGGTTTCAATAATTTATTTTATTTTAAAATATTATTATTTCAATCTAGGCCCAGGGGTTTTTTTCTAAATTACCTATCATTAGCTTAAGAAAACTTTGTCAGCCACTGCTTTATGAGAAAATTCCTCTCTTTTTTTGGTATGACTTCTGAAGGGTAATGGTTTGTTGAAGGAATACACAAGACAAAGAGCAAGACAGACTTAATTAGCATAGCTGTTTTAGTAACTAAAATGCCTGGTGTTCACAAACAGTGCTTTGAAATTAGGTCTGCTAGCAGGGAAAGAAGATAGGATTTGGTCTGTTTACAGGAAACAGGAGATGAGATCAAACTTCTCCAAACAAGTGTGTTTGTAAAATGCATGAGTTTGACTATAACATGTATAATCCAATCATTGTAGTAAAAATTATTAACCGACTTGAAATGGTATATAAACTTCTGGAAAATCTGAGTAAAATCGAATTCTGATCACCGAATCAGTCTTCCCATCTCTCCATCAATCGTCAATAGTTTATATATAACTTTTTCTAAAAAAAGCTTAGCTATCTTTTACTGCAGTACACTTTCTAAACCTTATCTTTTCTGTGGCTCCTATGAACACTCTCAGTCTTTTAATCCTCTTTTTGAATTATGGGTGCTAGAGCTGGACAAAGAAATACAGCTGAAATTGTATAAATACCAAGTGCAACTGTTGTTTTCAGCCCAATTCTTCAAATGTTCAATATGTACAATTGGTCATGTGTTATTTATGTGATAAAGTCCTTTTGTAGTCTGTTGCTTATCTTCCATGATCTGTTTTTTCACTGCTTCCTAAGATGAAGATGCCTGTATTTTGCTCATCCTTCGATTTCTTAATTTCTACAGCAGTCAGCTTACAGTAGGATGCAGTGATACACTCGTTTGTATTAATTCTTTCTGCTTAGCAATTCAGATAACTGTCATGTTTAATTGCCTACACCTATCCCAGTCTTCATCCCACATTCAAATTTCATTAGTGACACTTATGTGTTCCTTACCAACAAGGAGATAAAAACTAGATGAATACTACCAAAGCTATTAGTGATTTCTGCAGAAAAAATATAGAAAAGCATCCACTAGCTGCTACCCAGGAAAACATTTTAAGATGTTAAGATGGATGGTCTCCAAATTTTGGGTTAAATATGATTTTGCTTTTATAGATGCTTTACCATGTGAATTCCAGTTTCTTAAAGCAGTTTAAATAAATGCCTATCATCAAACTTGTAGCAAGTTTTTATTTAAAAAAAATGGAAGTTGATGAAATTATACTTCTCAGATATGTATTAATCAGAACAAATTATTTTAAACATCTGTTCATTTCTCCCCCTTCTTTAATCTGCTAATATTTGCTTGTTCCCATCAGTATATCACTCAACTTCAACATCAGGCATATTATTTCTCTCCCTTTTTAAAAATTTAGTTTAATTTGCTCCATTTCTGTTGATTTTTTCTGCTAGTCTACACTTTATGTACACTAACAGAGGAAGACTGGGGAGTTTCACATTCTTGAGTACTGTTTATCTGCATTCACAATGTTATATAATTGTGTAAATCCAGTGTCACTGTTAACATACAAGGTTTTGCTGTGTATAATGAAAAAGAACATGAAATAGGAACCTGTGTACACAGGTGAGATTTTATACTCATAGGAATCACCTTGTCTTTTTTACTTTATTGAAAAAAAAATACAGTAAACCCCAATTCCTGTCTTCTAACTTGCATATATCGAATTCTCAGTATCTTAATTAAAATCCATAAATTTAACTTTCTGGTCATGCAATTTTTCCAGGAAATTATAGGAATACAAATTAATTTTAAATTCCATATTCACAAATAAGCAGCCATAATTCTCATATTTTCCAGACTCCCTGCACATGTACATATGAAATTAAAATTTCCTTCTCTTTCCATTTCTAGTTGTATTTATTAGTTGTTATTCATAACCTAGCTTTCTGCTAACACTTCAGTACTTCGACTTTTGGCTTTGTTCTATGTTCATTTCTTTCTTTTTTTTTTTTTTAAGCCTTGTATTTTGTGTCAACATATTGAATTGTTATAGCAGTCAGCATGTTAGGTCACTGTGAACAGTGAAGCAGATGGTCTATAAGTGTCTGCAAATTTACGCATATGTATCTATGACTCATTCACGCTCCTAGAACTTAGAGAACATTTAGGAATGGTTTACAAAAATCCTTTTGAGACCTGCAGTTGATCCAAGCATTTCAAAATATTTGAGTAGTGTTTTGTCTTACTTTTTTTTTTTTCCAATGCAGAAAGAGAAAATATAAATATCAAGCAGCTAGTAGTCATTTTTTGAAATGCATAAAGGATGCAGTTTTAAGATCATCTCCAAAATTTTGGGGTAAATGCTACTGAACACTGCATGCCATAGGAAACTTGGAAGGATCAACAGCAGAAATTTTGTTTTTAGAAAGTAAAATATATTTTGTAGCATGAAGGTCCTAATTTCATTGCTAATCAGCCAAACCATGCAAACTTTCCAGAAATTTAGTTAATAATTTGAATGAGTTTGAAAATCATACTTTTTTATTCTGTGCTCTGTGTGTAGTTTATGAAGAAGAGAAAGCTCTGAGCTTGTATCTTAGTTTTTCCCTCTTTCCTTTTTGTAGCTCTTCTGAACCTTATTCTCGTTGTCACAGTATGTGATTAGTTGTGGGTTACAGAGACACATTTTAAGGACCTGGAAGAAGAGAATTTTGTTCTATCAGAGTAGGGAGGAGGAGAGGGAGAGCAGGGAAGCTCTGTTGTGTGTTGTTCACATGGACGTCTTAAAGGAAAACCCATCACATACACAAGAAATATGACACATGCTACACATGTGCTTTATTTAAAAGCACACCTAGAAACTAAAATATGAGCACACTGCATTAACAAAGTGTCACAGTTGCTCAGCTACCTTAAAAGCATATTGGCAGCATCCAGAAGATAGGGTCATGAGTTATGAACAAATATTTTCATTTATTTATTAACACCAGCACTGCTCCCATTTTAAGAGACAAACATATAGTTAGTGACAGATATGTCTTTTTTGCCATTAAAACTCATGTTGGTTTTCTGCATTGCCAATAAGTTTGACTATTTTATTTTAGAGATTTCAGGGATTTGGACTTATATATCATACTAAGGAAACAGTGCTGAATAGAACTTACGAAGTCCTACTACAGTTGATTACCACAGCCACTTCTAAAGGCTGTCAGTCTGTTTTTCACACATAAGAGAGAATTATTCACACTAGCCTAACTAGTTCACATGTTCCACAGGATACTCTGTGCTACAAAAGGCACCCTCTGAACACCAATCAATTTAAAATTAATTCATATTTAAAAACACAAAATGAAAAGTAGCTTTATTTTTTAGATTTTCTTATAGTATATAAACCCCTATATTTTATTAAAATTTTCATGCAGACTGAATTAAATGTGTCAGCTTAGATAGAAAATCTAAGTTGTAACTCATCACCCACCACAAATATTTTACAATACTATAAAGAAGATTAAAAACAAGGTGCAATTCGAATATTTGTTCATTGTTTACAAGAAGTATTTGCATATATTTATATTTATATCCAAACTTATTTATTCAGTGCCCTTTCTGCTACAGTATCATCCAGTCTTGTGTTGAGGAAACTTTCCTGTCTGACCATCCAGGAGCCACTCTGTAACAGTCTGACTTGCACCAAGGTCCCTTTGCACAGGGCTGCTACGGTGAGATGATGGGAGCCTTGCTTGGCTCCCAGATGAAATACTGAAGCACACGCCAGAAAAGTTTAGATTACTGTTTGTCTATTTGAGGTTTTATCCTGCAAATAACTAATGTAGAAAACTCAATAATTCACAGGACTTAAATCTCAAGACCTATTGCAAAAGAGTAATAATTTCAGGAGTTATTTAGAGATTATAATGGTATGTGAGGAAGTCTCCGAAGATTTCATTATCTAAATTTGTGCCTGGTTTGAGAGGAAAAACCAAGACATGATTAAATACAAACAATTGAATAATTACTCTTCAAATTCTTCAAAGAATAAAGAGAATCACTTCCAGTGACACCATTTCCATTTTTTTACAATGTTTCAACATCGGCCTCAAATGTGAATCATGAGGAAATCTGAGACAAGAAAATCATGACATTTAAGCGCAAAGGAGGAGTAAGAAGCAAGTATTAAACTAAAGATGTCGTTTTGATTGTTTGTAAATCTGCACAAGTAGTTTTATTTCTTCATGTGGTTCTGGAAAGAATGAAAGGAAACCAACATTATGCACTACTGCAAGAGTGAATATCTCCTCTATTTCAAGTAATTCCCAAATGAAGCTTGTTAGACCCACTAAACTAAATTAAATAAAATCAAATTCAATCAAAAAAATCTAAGTATCAACCACAGTCTCAACTGAAAGTCTGCTCAGAAAGATGGCTGGATTATCCTACGACAAACAGATTCTTGCATGGTTCATAAACCTTGATGAAATAAAAAGAAGTTCTTTTGAAAGTGTATTCAGGGCTATGGTTAGTTTGCAAGTAAATGCAGAGACAAAATTCTGATGGGGTTTGTACATGTCTTTGTTTTCAATTGTTGGGTTGTTCTAGGCTTTTTTCTGTAGATCAATTTCTTCTTAAATATCGTTTTGCTTCTTCGCAAAACTGTCCTGATCTTCTCTCCCTTACTTGTGTAATAACTTTGTTTAAAAATTTTCTTATTGTTTTCTTAATGGTCTCTGTAGGGAAAAGTTATGTGCTTAAAAGCCACATCTGAAATAAAAAGCAGCATAAAGAAAGAAGGAAAGCAGCTATTTGAAACTCCAGCACTTGTATTTGTATGTGACATTATGGTTACATGCAAAAGAAATCTGCACTCATATGAGTGCTACAGAAGTTCATTTCAATCACATTTAGTTTATTCATTCTGTTTCAGTCTGAAAGAACAAGTTCATTCTGATCATTTCATCTATGGCTGAGAAAATTGAACTCTAAGAGATAGCAGTCCCAGAAGAAATTGCTTGGTGTTAGAGCTGCAAGTAATTGCTAAACTCCCACATGCCTCAGGGGAGAAAGCATGTCCTTGATTAGAAAAACAAGTAGAGGGAGGAAGGGGATGGGGGAAAGTGTGTTTATAATTACTGGGCATGATGAAATTATGTATGAAAGGCTCTGGACAACTAAGTCATATTTTCTATTTTTAACTAGAATAATATTTCATATTTACAGAAAAAATTAATATGCAGAGGGGTTTTTTCTTATTTAAAGGTATCTTTATCCATTTAAAATATACTTTTAATGAAAAGTTAGCTATTAGTAAGCAGATAAACACACAGTGTTAAGACACCTCCTATTCATTCTTTTTCTCTTTATGTTACGTACTTCTGACAATTCAGCAGAGAAGACTTGTTTACTTGTTCTATCTTAAAAACATATATGGCTTAAAATCCAAGCCATGGTAACAAGAATATTTTCATTGTGAAGAACATAAGTATTGAAACTTATGAAGGTGGATATTTATCATGTTTCTGATTATATTCCAAGTAAGACTCATTTATACACCAGCCATCACGAGTGACAGAAGGAGAGTTGCAAAGGCCTAAGCTACTTCAAGATTCAAGACTTGCATGACATCTTTCTTTGGACAAAAAATTCTAAGTTATGTATGTACTGTGACCATAGTGATTTTTAACTACTTTCTTAAAAGTTATTTAGTGTTCATATTGAAAAATGGAAACTGTGTAATTATGCTAGATACCTAGAAATCTTCATTACTACTGAACATAGTAGGCATATAGCATAAATACTCTTGAACTTTCCGATTTTGAGAATGTAGGTGAAGGATAGGAGTAGAAGAGAAAGCAAATTTATGGGAGAGATTCTCTAATTAGAAACTTAGACAGCTTCAAATAGTAACTTGTGAAGGTCTTTGCAGAAATAAGGAAAATCTTTTTTTCCCTAGGTCACTAAATCTTGGGAGCATTGAGACACTGATATCTGGTTGTCCTCAGAGGAACCTCAGGTTTCATTTCAGGAAACCTAGAACATTTATTCCTAAATTTTCCTGTAGCAATTAGAGTTTCTGACTCAGACTTGTCTGGGGTAACAAACTATCACATTCATCCAAGCAGCAGGAATTTCCAGCTATGGGGTTTTCAAGCTTGACACAGGGCCTCTGTGTTTCTTAATATCTAATAGGCAGGGGAGTCCTTTTGTACCAGGAAAGCCTGATTTCCTTCCTTACATTCAAGGACAGACTGTTTTTCAAGCCACAGTTAGAGGACAGAAGTGTACACACACAAGAAAGAATCAAAGAATTTCCATTCTCAGAGGAAGCCTTCACAGATTAATGCAGATACCAGATGCAAGATATTTGTATTTTATTCTCTCCCTAGCGTGCTCACATCATGACTAGCATTCAGAAAAGTGACTCCGTTTCATACTTCCCTGTAGCCTGATGGAAAGGATATTTTCCAGCAGAGCTACAACAAATGGACTGAACCTCCAGAAGTCCATTAAGAGCCAAAAGCCTAGACATCCCTCTACCAAGTCTGCACATTAATTTATAAAAATGTGAAGAAAAAACCACACTCATTCTTTCGTTACATTTACCTGTATAAAGAATTTTCTGAGTCAATTCAGTTAATTGAAATATCTTGCTCTTATCAGCTAATTCTATGTACTTTCTTCCTTCTTTTATTCATTTTTTAGTCCAGGAATGTAGATTATAGCTTTTATTTGAGAGACACAGATACAGATTCCTGTTGGAAAAGGAAAGGAAAAGTTTTCCCTTTGTGAAACCTATGTTGTTGAGCTACTGAATATAAGGGAAATACCACATTTTTCTCTTCTAGTTTTGCAAATCTTTATTTCTTTTGATACTTTAATCAGGGTATTAAGGTAATCAAACCAAGAAGACAGACTATTTAATAACTTAGAGAAACAACTATTAACAACTTCCCTCATTAATTTCTTAGCATGCAGGCCACATTTAAAAAAAAGTTTTCATTATAGATATCCTAAAATATCTCATGCCATTTTCCAGAGAAAACTGTTAGTCAACCACCACAAAAGAAGGCTCAAATACATCCTAAAATTATAGACTGGGACTTCATTGATCCATTTTAGCATAGCAAAAAGGACTGATCTAAAAAACTATTATAGCTACTGCAGTAAAGAAATCAATAACATCTTCATTTGCAAATATCTGAAAGTATTCAAAGGTTTTTCAGTATTCTTGGGATTAAGCACAGTGCATCTATTCCCAGAATTTTTCTAGCATTGACCTTCTTTACAGAGATAAGGTAAGAACACCACAGATGAGAAGTATAATTTGTTTACTGTTCTATTTACCACATAAAACAAGTTGAAATAAATAAAGTAAATCAATTAATAAACAAGCAAGCCCAACTACTTTCTGACCATTTTGCTGTTAGTAAACTAATAAAAAATATTTTAAGTTACCAATAAAGCACAGGGGTTCATTAAGACAAAAAGAAAAACAATATTTGGAGTCACACCATGAGGACATTGAAAACTAATCTCTTGCATTATCATTCCAAACAAATCTTAATGCATATTACCTTCCCTATGATTTGGAAATATTAATAATGTTACTAAATCACTTCAGAAATGCCATTCACTCTCCCAGGTATAAGTCCAAGATAAAATCTGTAATATATGTTCTTGAAAATGACTGTGGTTTGAGTTGTTATAACTACATTATATTGTCTATATATAGCCTTGGAAATGCCAGCCAGAATATCTACATAAACACTTACAGCCTATGCCTGCCTATGTTGATAACTAGATGTATGTATCTTGTTAAAATCCCATGAAGTTATAAGTTTCTGATTTAAAAAGTTAATAAAGTGAATGCACTTACCATTTGATTCTTTGGGTATTTGACAATAACACAAGTAAAAAAACCCAGGAGTTCTTTGAATTTCACTATTTCAACCTCAAACTTAAGTTACAGAATTTTTTCAACATTATTTTACTCTATTTTCAGTAGCTGCTGATACAAAACCACATTTCTGAAAACCAAGAAAACTGTCATATGATAGTAGTAAAGAGGTTCTCTAAATTTTTAATTCCTAATCCATAATTTTGTGTCTGATGATCTTCCTGGGAATTTTCTCAAGTACTGAAGGTCTTCAGTCTGTTACACATGAGAAACAAAAGTGCAGTTGTTCATTTTAACAGGATTTAACACATCATATAGTATTATTTCCAATAGAATTTGTGAAGAACTAATACTAAAAAATATAACCCAGCTAACATTCATGGCAAAAATGTTTGAAAAGCAATTTTCACTACAATATATGGAACTTAACATGTATCAAATCAAGTAATTTAATAAATATTTATATAAAAGAACTAGTCCTATTTTCCTGCTTAACTGCAATGACTCCTTCTGTGTTTCAGTATATACTGAAATGTGAATTGGTTTCTACTTTCATTGTACGGTTTGAGTAGTACTGTTATTACAGATTCACGTTGATGTAGCTCAAAAAATAGTATTCCAATGAGACTTTTGCTTAAATAATGACTCTAGAATTTGATCTTCATTTGGTACAATAATGTGTTAATGTATTATCAAGAAAAAGGAAAGGAAGACCATTTGTATTTAACTGAACCCCCCGCCCCAACATCATTATGTCAGATCAACAGCAATTGTATCCATTTCTAAATGGATACAATTTCTTTCAAAAACACACACCAAAAAAACCCCTCAAAAATATATATGGTAACCAGACAACAAAATATAAAAATGACTTTTCAAGCTTTTCAAACTTCTCATATTCAAAGAAGTTTCAAAATAAGATGCTCTACAGTATAGAAATAGAGAAGCTTCACTGAAAAAGGAGATTGAAATTGCTGTTCAATTCGTCCAGGATCCAGAAATCCTACAGGCACATTCTCAAAGGTTGTCTCTAGTTCTAGGCAGCAAAAATTGGTTCAGCTTCTATCCAAGTAAGAAATAAAGGACTTTCTAAACTTTCTCCTATTCTTGTGCAAAATGCATATCAAGAAAAAATGCCATTATGTTATGGATCACTTTATTATTTTTGTAGAATTTTTTTTACTATGGTGAAGATTTGTTTGGTATTTCATCTCTTTGCTCTATAATCTACTCTTGACCCAATATGTGATACGTATCACTCATACATAGTACTATTTCCTTTGTATTTCATTTACATCAATCCTGTATAATACAGCAGCTTTTTAAAATATTGTGATAAACTGTGTTTTAGTTTGATATGCTCTTAAACAAATGTCAGTAATATAGGGCTAATTCTTTCAGCAAGACTAGCAAGGAAAATTATTTATTCATAAGGTATCGCACAAAATTCATTAGCACAGCTGTTACCATCTGCACAAAGAATTCCAAATGAACATGATGGGTTATAAATTTAAATTAAAATTGATTATTAATGCAAATCTTAATGACTGCAGAATCAGGACTGTGTACAGTCATGACATTGTGTACAGTATTCCTCTCTTATGAGTTATTTTAAAATATGGATATTTTAAGTCATGTGTACTGCCAAAATACACCTATGGAGGAATTTAAGAAATAAGCCCAAACTCACACATGCCATTAGTGGCCAAAGCAGGCACTTACTGAACCCACCTGTTAGTGTATATTTTCTGCCAGGAGGAGCAGCCTTGTTTAGTGCTCTTTCCAGGGCACTTTTGGAACATGTGAATTATGTTTCACTGCCTTCATTTTCATTGGCAGTTCAGTGAATGCCTCTAATGCTGTTAATATATTTACCTAAATGCTTAATATCTCAAATAATCTGTCCATTTCCAAAAGTGATAAACATACTGACAGACACAAGTAATGTGTTATTCTGCTTAAAGCTGTTTTGTTAATATGGATATGTACTTTTCAATCTGTATTAGAAATGTGGTTGGTTAAGTTAGCTTTATAAAAGCATAATTAAAATTTACATATTCAGCAGAAACCCTAGTGGAATACTAAATCTTGTCTCTAATTAGAGCATCCTTTGACACACTTATTAATTACCTATTACATTTCAAACACTTTCAGAGATTAGAATGAGGGGAAAAAGTACAATGCAAGTAGAGAGTCTGCAATTTGAATCCATGGTTTTTATACCCTTTCTCTTATTTTGTAACTGAGGCTGTTATGCTTGCCAATCATAGAGATACTGAGTTCTGCTTAAATGTTGCTTTATGATCTGTAAGCCCACATTTAATTTTTACCATTAGGATCTAAGCCATGATTTTGAACCAACATAGAAATGTTTAAGGCAAAGGGTTTACTCTGTCTCAACTACAGCTAAAAGGCCATGCTCATACTCAGACCTTTATTCCAACTCCAAGAATTCTTAACAGATATTTAACTAGGCTTCAGAAAAGAATATAATTTAATTTTGATTATTCTTTTAACTCAAATAACAGTTTTGCTCATTTAAATTTGTGAGCCCAGCAAATGCCTCTATTGAAGCAGCACAAGAATAGCAGGGGCAATTAATTAGTAAAATTCTGTGTAAAGCTGGGAAAAGCAAGACATTCCTGAAATTATCAAACTGTTATCTAAAAAAAACCAACTACCCTTCCTGTTACTGAATAGCTCAAAGGGGAAATTAAACATCTCCTCTTCTCTCTGGAAAATAAATGGTTAATTAAGCTTCTAGGTTTTTTTTAACTGTAAGACAGAATTGCCCATAATCTTGTGGCTAGTTCACAGGGATAAGTTTCAAGGAAAGCATACACAGCCAGCTCAGATGAACAAGACATTGCCGTGACCTTACTGCTAAATGCCACAGAATTATTTCTCTTTTGAATATATACTTGGTATGAACAATATTTATTTAGATAGCAGACTGGAACAACTCAGCCAGGAAAAATATACAGAAAAAAGTTTGAAATAAAAAAAAAAAAAAAAAGTTAAAAAGGCAAGTTTATTTTGCAATGTATCCAAGAATTTTGATAAATACGGGACAACTGGGCAGGATGCATGAGAAGTCAGATATAAGGCAGAACAAACAGGAAGAAATGAGATAAAGAGGGGAGTGGTATATATGTGGAAAAGTAGGGGGAGGAAAACAAAGTTAAGAGTGTATTATTGAGATAGAATGGCAATAGTAAAAATCTGAAGGGTTAAATAATTTCTTATAAATGGGTAAAAAGTACATGATTATGTAGGCATGAAAAAAATCTATAGATCTAAAAGAGGGAGGCAAGCATAAGCAATTTGCAGATTTTGTCACTTGTAAATTACATGAGTCATCTCAGAAAGGTGTTGATGAGAAATCTGTGCTACACAAGAATGTAATTCTTTGCAAATCACAGGTTTTACAGAAATAAAGGTTAGGGCCAGATCTACTTTTAAAGTAGATTTAGACTTTTATATAAATATATGTATGTATGTATGTATGCATGTATGTATGTATGTATGTATGTATGTATGTATGTATGTATGTATGTATGTGTCTCTGTGTGTATATATATATACACATATATATATATAACTAGAACTAAGAACAATCCAAGAATTCATCTTGCTATATAGAAGCCTCTTGGTGATTACAAAGGTGGAAAATTCAAACAAAAAAATAGTCATCTGTAAGTCTTCAACATTTCCTGGATGAAATTTCTGCATCCTTCACATTTAAAATATTTTGGTACTGCAAGATTTTGAGAATTTACAATTCTTGTAATTAATATTTTCAAACTATCATTTGAAACCTTGTCATCCATGACTCTAACAAATTTATATATTTTTAATGCAACTGTATCTCTAAACCTAAAGAAAAATTTCTTAAATTCTTAAGGCTATATTTCCATGTTTTGAAGAAAACATTTGATTAGACTAATTTTTTTCCTTCTTTGCCAAAATAGACAAGAATTTGGATTTAAATTAAACATACAAACCCACAACTTTTCAATTTAAGCAACTATCCTTTCAGTAACGGCCATGGGTATGTATATGTTTAAAATTGATCTTCAATTTAAGCCCTCACAGAGCTAAGGACTGAAGGGAAACTACATCAACAATATATAGAAATAATAGAATCAAGAGACACAAATTGAAATTATTATTTAACCAGTGAATGATGATAAAATAATATTGTCATTTAAAGTGGAAGGAAATTACACAGGACACATTTTAATTTAAGTCTTGAACAAAAGATAAGGAACAGTGAAACAGAAGCCTGGCAAATTGTTAGAAGGAATACTAATAAGACAAAAAAATGGTTTGCATAGGAAAGTTCACCACTGAACCTTTAAAAATTATGCATTATGAATTAATAGTGACAAGTAGGTAGTTGTAGGTAGGTAACTGATGAAAGAAGAAAAAGAAATCAGGGAAAGAAAGGAAAGGAAGATAATTTCATATGAGATGGTGCAAAGCTTGTGCATGATTTGCTACTAAAAAGCAACTGAGTTTTTCTAATAGTGATACTTGAAAAAGAAATAGACCCAAGATACTAAAAAGACATTGATGTGTTGGAAAAATGTGCTTCTCATACATGTAATCAAAGCTGCCCTCTCCTAATAGAGAGCAAAGTCCTGAGCACCTGATGTCTATGTAAAACATCTGAAATATAATCATCAACACCAGCAGTCTTAGATTAATTTTAAAACCTTATTATAAAATTAAACTCTTAGCCCTCACTACAACATTTTAAAGAGAAAAATCTACTTCAACTGAAATCATTGGGTGGAAAAACAAGGGTAGAATTTTTTTTAATTATTACTAATTAATATATCTCAGGACATCTTCATAGATTTTAGATTGACTCAATACACTTCCCTCTTTTTTAAAGCCTTCACTGCATTATACTTTCTGCATTTGATCTCTCCCTTCACTACTTTTAACCCACTTTCTTTCCATCTTTTGAATTACATAGGTCTTTTATAACTCTATCTTTAGACTTGGAACCACCTCCCAGAGATTGCAAGTATTTTCAATCTGCTCCAGGTCTGCTGGAAATATATCTTATATATATATGGAAATATTTCATATATATATGGAAATATTTCATATATATATATATATATATATATATATATATGCATTCTATCCTTAAGATGTTGTTGCACTTCTGTAGTAAATTTCTATGTACAGTAAATCAACCTATATTTTCCCATCATTTGCTTTTAGACTGTTCATGGAAACTCACAGTTTACATCATATTTTGTGTCATGTTCTGTTGTAACCTCTCTTTTTTAGAATCGGCTGAGAAACAAAAAATTTCCAAAATTTTGACATCAGTTTTTATTCAACTGATGTTTTTATCCAGTGTAAATAAACAAAGCTGGTAATTTTTTGTGGGAAAGGACAACAAAAATAACAATTCTGTAATGATGTACTTAACAGGCTGATTTCTTCTGGATGAATGAAAGTTCAAGATCACTCTCATCTTGTTGAGAGAAAAACTCAATTGCTGCTCACCCATCAAGTGAGGAAGCAATATTCAGGCTGTAAAGGTATCTACTTCTTTTTGATGTTATTTTCTTTATGTTATCAAATATTTCAGAGGAGATAGAAAAGCTAAAAATCACTAATCTTTTGTCTGTTGCATTGGAATATCACAAAAATGAAGCAAAGAGAACTCGCCCCAAAGATCAGAGGGAGAGGAGGGAGACTGAGTGAGCAGTATTTTTGTCTAGAGCCCCTACGGACCAGAAGGGATTTCTTGTCATTGTTTCCATGCAGACATTCAGTCTCAGGAAAGCTTGCACAACTTCTAAAATTGTTTCCTTCAATAAAACAGCTTTTTTTTAAATGAAAGGATGCATATTCACCAACCTGACATTTGTCCATTTTATTTAATAGTTTTCAACGATACCTCTTACATAAATCATTTATAAAATAACATTAAGGCAGTTAAAAATTTATTTAAATTTCTATTATCACAAGTGCACTACTTGACTAAATTTTCATCTAAAACTTGTAAACAGAAAATCATATGTAGTACAAGAAATACAGAATAAAAATTTATTAATAGCAGGTCATCATCAAAATATTAATTTCTTTTCTTGCACTCTGTGTGGAAATAATCTTTAATATCCCCAAAACCAGTAATTTTTCAGTTTATGATACCTTCTTCATAAATAAAAAGCAAATTTCTAATTGCTTAAACATATACTTACATATACTGAAACAAAATAAAAATCAAACAAAGGAATACTGTGCAATTAATCACAAAGGCAAAATAAGAAAAACATTGAGGAAAATAGACTGTACTTAGGATTCCTATCATCTTCTCTTTGAAAAGTTTTTTTTAACTGGTCCAGGATTGTTTTTTCTGGTCATATTTTTTTCATATTTATTACTATTGGAAAAGGACACAAAGTAATTGAAGTAACTAATTTTAAAAACATGTTTATACAAAAACCACCAAACGCAGCTACTATGGCAAAAGTATGCTTATTAAATTAGACCAATGAAGCAGCTAGTTAAGTAGAAAGAAATAAAATCTTTAAGTAAATGAGTTTCTTACCTCAGAGGTTGAGGTTTTTCAATGATGACGTAAAAAAATGTATCTCGAATAATAAGAACTCAGTGTATTGCCTCTATTTTCAGTCCTTAATCCATCATTTTGTAGAATACCATGACATGCATAAAATACTAGTTATGACTTTGGTTGCTAGTCATACTAATATTCTACCGTGTATATTCTCCACTTATTGCTAAATCAAGCCATAGAGTTATTTTTTCTCTTCAAACGAGTAGTCCTCTGCAACTTCATAGCCAAACTTATAAGCATATGCAATAAGCCCTACTTCCATGTTGATAAAATATTAATTGTGATAAAATTATCATTAGGGCACATCTGCGGCTCTCTCAGTTGAGAGGTGATCATCACTTGAAAATAGGGAAGCTGCAGTGTCACTGACAATTGTAATCAGAAAATAAATTGTTCTTTTTCCTTTTATTTTCTGTTTTTCACTTGAAAGCATGTGTAATGAATTGAGTCATGGCTGACTCATGCATTCTATCTGGAAATAAATTCATTGGTAAATGAAAACAACTATAAGGGACAGAAACAGAAGCTACAGGATCTGTAGACAAAATCAGTATTTTATTTGGAACTCATCTTAAGGTCCCAAAAGCCTTAACTGAAAGGCATCAGAGAAGTATAGAATCATAGACTTATTAAAAATTATAGAAACGAAAAGACATCTAAGATCACGTCAACCATTATCACAGCACTGCCCTGATCACCATTAAACCATGCCCTCCTTCTAGGGAGGAAGATTCCACCCTCCTCCAGGCAGCCTGTTCAAGCGCTCAATAACTCTTTTAGTGAAAAAGTGAGGTTTTCACTCAATCTTTTCTTCTCCAGGCTGAACAGCCCCAGCTTTCTCGGCCTGTCATCATAAGGGAAGTGCTTCAGCTCTCTGATCAACTTCACACCCTCCTCTGGACTTGCTCCAAAAGTTGCATGTCCTTATTACCTTGGGAACACCAGAACTGTGTGCAGCACTGCAGGTGGGGTCTCACAGGAGCAGAGTACAGAGGTAGAATCATCTTTTACTTGCTGGCCACACTGCTTTTAATACTTCCTAGGATTCTTTTGGCTTTCTGGGCTGTGAGCACACACTGATAGCTCATTGAGTTTTCATCATCCATCACCCTCAAGTCTTTCTCTGCAGGGCTGCTTTCAGTCACTTCTCCTCTCAGCCTGTGGTGTGCCTGGGATTGCCATGACCCAGGTGTAGGACATGGCATTTGGCCTTATTGAACTTCATGAGGTGCACATGGGCCCATCTCTTAAGCCAGACAAGGCCCCCCTATGGCATCCCTTCTCTGCAAAGTGTTGTCTGCACCTCATAGCTTGGTGTCATCAGTGAACTTGCTGAAGGTGTGCTTCATCCCACTGTCCATGTTTCCAACAAAGGTCTTGAACAATATTGGCCTCAGTATTGACCCTTGAGGGACTCCACTGGTCTCCACATGGACAACAAGCCATTGCCCACCACTCTGTGTGTATGGTAATCCAGCCAGTTCTTTATCCACTTGAGTTGTCCATCCATCAAATCCCTGTCTTATTTATATTTTAAATTCAGTAATATACAGTAAAAATATTCAAACTCTAATGTAATATTTATCTAGTAGAAGGTTTAGTTCTCTTCTTCCCCAAGCCATACCATCAAATTATGTCTTACTTTATACTGCTGTGATTTTGTTTAAGTGCACGGTATTCTTGTCATAGGAGTTAATGAACTTGTGATAAAGCAGGACTGATCACACCACTCCTGACAAAGGCCAATGTTGCATATAATCCTATATACTCATGCACCATATATGCATACACAATTCATATACATTTCCGCTTTAGCAATATCATATGGCATTTCTCTTATTTTCCACGATGTTCTTTTTCTTAGAGAACAGATATGAGTCTGGTAGCTTTTGTATTTTTATGCCTCTTCAAAGATTTTAGAACTGTTGGGGTGACATATTTATGTGTTCATTTTGGGGTTTTCAATAGTGAAACTATCTATTATTTATTTATAAAAACAATATACAGTAAAGAGTTATAAAGTCAAATGTTTCTCAAGGTATTGAAACCTTCTTTTTAAATTAGTATTTTAAATGAGCATATGATGTTTATTTACAAATTCCAACAAAAATAGTAGTGATTTAGTTTGTCCACGCTCCTTCAAATTGTATTAACTATGTGAACTAAAAAATATGACCAATAGACTAGCTCATTTCCTGTGGATGGAAAAATAGAGTGTTAATGATTGTGAAGAAAGGCAAGGTCTTCACAGATCATGTGCCATGGAATCATAGGGTAGTTTGGGTTGGAAGAGCTTTTAAAGATCATCTATTCCAATCCCTCTGCAATGCATAGGGACATTTTCACCTGGATCAGGTTGCTCAGAGCCCTGTCCAACCTGGCTTTGAATGTTTCCAAGTATGCAACATCTGCCACTTCTCTTGGGCAATCTGTGCCAGTGCTTCACCACCCTATCTGTAAAAAATTTCTTCCCTATATCTAGTCTTAATCTATGCTCTATCAGTTTAAAACCATTATCCCTTTTCCTGTCATTACAGACTCTCTTCTTATCACCCTCTTTTGCGTACTGAAAAGCTGCAATAGGGTCATCCTAGGCCTTCTCTTCTCCAAGCTAAACAACCCCAAATTTTTCAGCCTTTCCTTGAGGCAGACATGCTTCATCCCTCTCATCATCCTCATGGCCTCTTTTGGACCTGCTCCAACAGACCCATAGGGCTGGATGAAATGCTCCAGATGGTGTTTCACAAGGCCAGAGCAGAGGGGCAGAATCCCCTTCCTTGACCTGATCATGCCTCTTTGGATGCAGCACAGCACACAGTTGGTGTTCTGGGCTGTGAGTGCACATTGGCAACTTATGTTTAATTTTACATCCTTCTCAGTGGGAGTGCTCTCCATCCTTTCATCCCCAAAGCTGTATTTATATTCAGAGTTGCACTGAACCAGGTTCAGCACCTGCATGTCATCTACAATTTACTGTTAGAAGTGTTAGGATTAAAAAAAATAAATTTACTGAGTAAGGAAGCTTGTTCCAAACTGAGGGACTGGTATTTGAAAATATCCGGTCTTCTGAGCCTGAAGCAATAAAAAAATAGAAGATGATGAATTAATTTGTCGAGCATGGTGTTTTAGGATACACAATTACATTTGACAATGCACTGAAAATTTGGATCACTGGTTTGAAAATTTAGGGAGAAAATTTGAGGGTTTTTTTGTACTAAAGTTTATTATGTAATTCTAACATTTAAAATCAGAAACATATAATAAGAATGTACATTACCATCAATATCAAAGCAGCTAACAAATTCATATTCATGGAAGGAATATTTTCAGACAACATATTCATTGGCTTAACAGCCTTTGATTAAGATATTCTTGAAATCTTTTTAATTCTACTGTACATCTGACAGTACCTAAGTATTGATCCAGGTGCTCAAAGCACAAGAATTGCTGTTTTATTATAGACATTTTAAGGTACTTTTATACCAAGTAAGAATTCTCAGTTTTGAAAAGCTTTCTATGACATTTGAATTCACATGTTCTCTGAAAGTCCTCAGAATTTCCATTCTTGTATTGATGACTTCAGTCCCTAGAGGAGATACAACTTGTTTTGCAATTATTCATGTTCTGTTAAAACTGTATCTACATTAAATTAATGGCAATTCTTATATAACTCATAGTAAGTAAATACCTTTTCAACTACTATCACTGCAAAATGGAATGATACAATTGATTTTTCAGTATGACAGATTAGTAGGACACAGTTCAAGCAAACTCTAATTGAAGCCAAGAATGGAACGAATGTATTCAAGTATCAAGAGTAAAACAAAATACTGATTTAGTTTAACAGCAAATTAACAAGCTAGGGGACCTGTCTGTAGATCACATTTCATATAACATTAATTCCTGGGGCTCCAGAATGGATTGAAACATGCAATTATAATAATTAGCAGCAATTTTACCCCCTACTAGGATTCAAGGGTGGGAAAGTTACTTTATGAAATTATTTCTCTCAAGAGAACCTATGAAAATAAATTCAAAGAGGAGAAAGTACATAAAGAAGTTGCTTACTGCAGAAATTCAGGGTTCTCTGCCACTTGACTGACAATGCATACAAACGATACCTGCTCATGACACTTCACAGTGTTTATTACTAATCACTGCTGTACTCACAAATTGTGAAACAGACAGGATGAATCAAGAAAACAGTCACACATAATGTCCATTACAGTTAAAGTTTAAAAAGAAATCTAGGTATAATTCTTTGTAGAGATATTCTAAATATAATTCATATAGGCAGCTATAAAAACATAAAAGATACAGAAAAACTCACAAAAATTGTGTGGATCTGTATAAAATTCTTATTTCCTTGGAAATTATTAGGAAATTCCTTCTGATTCATAAGTTTGGTGTTTCATCTTTGCCTAGCAGCTTCTACTTTAATATCTTTTTTTGGTTTTTTTTTTTTTGGTTTTTTTTTTTTTTGTTGTTGTTGTTTTTCTTTTTTCACAATAGAAGCCAAAAAATATACTCTTGCCAGAGGTAGTATTTATGAAAAAAATTAAAAATAGGTATTCATCTTAATGTAATTTTTTTTCTAATTTACATTTGTGTGTGTGTGTGTGTGTGTGTGCATGTGTGTGTGTGTGTGTGTGTTTAGTCCTGTCAGACAAAGAAGAGAAAAGAAAAAAATATTTACTTTTGGAGGGAAGAAATTAGGGCAGGACAGGACATGAAATTACAAATACAAATATTTCTAATTTTCCACTGCAAGAAAATTAACTTGTTGACTTTTTAGACTTAACATTGCACTGAAATAATTTACTTGGCTTTGTGTTTTGAGGTTTCTTACATGTAAGTGTGTGTGAAAATAATTTTGAAAAAAATTCAGAGGCAAAAGTCCACTTGGATAAGATAATTTGAAACTTTATACCATCACATCAGAAAAATATGATATGTGTTTATAAAATTATGTGAAAAATGTGCTAATGTCTTTCAATGCAACTGAGTTAGCCATTCTTCAATGGATGAATTATTTAGAAAAATATTTATTAACCAGTATTAAATGAGATAGTAGTTAATACTCAATTTATTGTTTTAGGATTTTCTATTTTTAAAAAATATTTGCAAATGAACATTTCACTCTAAATCAGCTGAACAGTTTCACGTGGAAAGTATTTACAATTTGGAACTGAAATAATAAACATTTTCTTGAGTACCACCTATTAGTATTGAATGCCTAGATGTTTCAGTGTAAAGCTTGGGAGAGCAAGTGTTGAGTGCAGTAATGTCAAAAAGAGTAAATGCAGAGAAGAATAGAGCAAACTCAAACCAACTTCACCATCTGATATTGAAAATTAAATGGATCTTGCTCTGTATACAGTGTTCCATAAAATACATTTTCCAAGTAAAACTTTCCAAACAGAAATAACAGTAAAATTGAAGCTTCCATAAGCACACTAGGAGAAAATTAAAATATGCATTATTTGTTCTTCCTGCCTTTTAACCAAAGCATCTTCATTGGAATATTGAGAATTTGTTACATATAAGTATGAGCTTCACAGCAAGCTATACCTTTCTCATACATAACAGGGAAGAAACACTTAAAATAACTGACACAGTTTGTGCATTTACTAGCTCTCCTAGGTTACATATTACTCATCCTCCCAAAAAAAAATTATCATATAGTTCTTAATACTCTCAGAGTTGGTTCAATGTACTTCAATTGAGTATTTGAGGAAGGAAATTCATCACATTGAAACAACATGTCAAAAAAAATTAGACACAGTACATTTTTTTCTCTGGAGTACCAGAAGAATATGATTTGATAAACATTATCTGTCCTTCATCAAGAGGCTTGAAAGCCTCTAAGACCAAAGTCCAAAACTGATCTAGAGTTGAATCTACTTTTCACTGGAATAAATTGCAAAAATCCTATCATGACAGGGCGAGTCACTTAGAACCTCTAAACAAAAAATCCATAATCATAATAAATACATTTCATATAAGATCTTGACAACTGCCAGAAAAAAATGTTTTTATGGTTTTTTTTGGTCTGCTGAGATCTATCTCAAAACTGTACCAATTTTTTTTCTTTTTATTTCCACATTTTTCTATATTTTCCAGTTAGTTCATGAAAATAGAATAAAAGATGGTGTATATCAGAATGTTTGTTTTTGATGCATTACCTTTCAGCACTTTTATGATCCTAGATGATACAGAAATGCAGTATTAAAGTCATGTTTAGACTGCCTTTTTTAAGGTTGTACATATTTTATGTTATCTGACATAATTTTAAATTTCATAAAAGAATTAATGATACATCACTTAATTGCAGTTGGGATTAGTTTTTCTTCTCTTAATAAATACTTCATTTTATATGTGGTTTTCCTATTCACAGGCAATGAGGAAGTAAGAATTAAAAGTATATTATCATAACAAAGGCCAAAACTGGAAATCAAGTCTCAGAGGTGTTAAAAGTATAATAAGAGACAAAAAATTTTACCTATATCTCATGTCATATTTTTTTAAATATAAAGGTGACATAAATTTATAACTCTTCAACATTTTCAGATGGAATGTATCAAAAATTATGTCAGTTAGCAAGCATAATGACAAGTATTAACAGTAACTCAAAATATCTCCAGTCAACTTTCCCACTTACAGGGAATTTTTATTTTCAAAGCATGGGATGTAATTAAAATGTTAAATCAACAACCCATGGAATGACTCAGCTTTTGCTCTCAGGCTTCTGACCTTTGGAAGCTTTTGAAAATAATTTCTAAGCCACACAAAATTTCTGAAAACTAAATTCACACTTCTTAAAAGGCCATTATCTAAGGATACAATCAAAAGTAAAAATGCATAATAGCATCCTGTTTCTTTGTACACAAATCTCTAGATCATTGCATCAGGCTGGATTTTACTATTGAATTCTACTCATTTATTTGGGTGACAAAAAAAAATAAATAAATAGAAGTAACTGAAGGAAATATATCCAAAGGGTTGACAAGTGGTGAAGTAACTCCCATTGATCCATTTTATATATGTATGAAACATCTATAACAAATACTTGACTGAAATACACAGGGACGGATTATTGGATTTTTTTCTTCACTTTGTCCAGGTTTGGTTTGTTGGTTTTTTGGTTTGTTTGTTTTTTTTTTTAAATCAGCTTTAGGATCATGAAGAAGCTTACACTTTATGTAAACCCAAAAACCACCACACAAAATCTGCATGGCTTCCTTTGCCTTTTCATTTGCCCATGACAGAAATAACAAAAAAAAAAAACCCGCAACAATTCTTTTTCAGATCAGCCTTGTAGAAATTAGGCTGTGTATTGTTTATACCTTCACTAAAACATTCTGTGGTCCTGAGGCAACTTAATGTGGATTCAGTACCCCAAATAACCATATAAATTATTTTTTAATGTACATCAGAATAACTCTTTTTTAATGCAAAAGGACAATTTCATTCCAGCTGAGAGGACTGCCTTATTAGTGTGATTACAGTGGACTATGATTAACAAATCTTGGCAGAAAAGAAACATCTTATTATTTTTTGTCACCGCATAATACAGTGTAAAGACTATTGAAAAATTCATTCCTTGATGTGAAATTTTCTTTTATTTTTTACCTTTCCTTTAAACAAATTTACTAACATTTTCATTTGATTTCTTAATGATAGGTTAAGAATAAAGTAAGCATGTAAAGTTGAGAGGAAAGTCATATCTACTCACTGGTATACAGTTCATAAATATAGATGTATGCATTTCTGTTTTCTCTTAGCCAGTTAGACTCCATGTACAATAATATAAAATCAACTTTTCCCACATCCTGCAAAGTTATTCAATATTTGAAAATGGTATACTCACTTTATAATCTTCTTTTTTACCTAACTAGGAAAAATTCCAAGGCGTTGTGTTTCAATTTAGGTGAATATAGCAAATTCACCTAAATTTAAATAGATAAATAAATAAATAAATTTTAAAAGAAAAATGAAGGCAGGTGAATGGTATGGATCACATATCCACGACCAGTATCCTTGCTGCATTCAATCCAGAGAAAACCCTAGAAGTATGGGGGAAAATAAATGGTGCTTCATGGCTTTTATCCTCTCCATTGTTTACCTTTTCCAATTTAAATGTGAGGGAAAAGGGCTGCTGGAACTAAAATAAGGGCAGTTAAAAAGAAAAAGAAAACATGCAAAGTTTTTGGTGAATATTAATTTGTTAGTTTATGTTCATATTAAGCAAAGATCAAAGTAATTGTAAAGTCCCTAAATCTAACTAGAGAAGATACTTCAGAAAAAATTTTCAAGGCAAAAAGCACACCTAATGTACACCACATAAGTACTTTTGAAATGAATATTCAAGAAGCAATATCATTTTAATTAGAACTAAACAGTTATATTGACACTCACTTCAGCAAAATAACAACAGGAAAAAGTCTGCAGGTGGTACCTTAAATTCAAGTTTTTTATATATCAAGAACCAAAACAGAAACTTTGTCATTAAGTTAGTCAATATCTAAATGAGGTTGTTAGCAAACAATAAATTAATTGCCTTTCTTGTAGACAAACTTTAATGCACCAGGGAAGGTCTTAAAAAAGTAGGAGTTTTTTAGCTCAGTGTGAAATATTGGTGAGCTCTCTGATGAACAGCTCTTCATGTCCGTAAAATAATCTTTTCAAAAAATAATTTTATTAAATTATGCCAGTTTAAAAATAAGTTTTGTTGCCATGCTGAGGGTCCCAAATTGAAATACATGACATATGCAAACTGACTGAAAGCATATAGTTGCAAGATTCAATTCAAGAAACATGAGGATGTGAAGCTGCTAGTCCTCAAAAGGTTGATACTTGAGGGATGGCCAGAGGCAAAGATAGAAGCTTCATGCTTAATTCATCATTGCTGGTCTGTTTGTGATTAACTGATGGCTGTTGGCAGTTATGAAAGAAAAGAAAAATAGTGATTTAAAGCTTCAGAAGGAAAGAAAAAACTTTGTAACTTTCATGAAGGACATTAAACTATTGAATCATTTTAATAAGTAACTTCATTAGAAGCGAAGGACTTTTTCTCAACTATAAGCAGAGCAAATAAACAGATTGATACTATGATTTGGAAGTATTCAGTCAGGTGCATTGACTGAAACAGTTCAGAAAACCTTTATATTCTCAGCAAGTCCTAGAATTATCTTGGCAGAACTGCATTGACTATTTTTGTATCTTAGGAAAAAAGAAAAATGGTGTAAGCCTTGGTGGGACAGCATACAGAGATCCTTGATCTAAGAGCTACAAAGCTGTTGTACTGACACGGTACTGCACAGTAGAAAGTTATTTATTTATTTATTTATTTATTTATTTATTTATTTATTTATAGATCACATCACCTTAAGAATTCTCCTCTACAAAACCTTTCACAAAGAAAAAAAAAAATCTTGGAAAAATCCAAGCTGATTTTTTAATAGGTAAAATTTAAAAACTAAAGACACAAAGATAGATCAGGAGGAAGATATAAAGGGTATACTGAAAATGACATGGGACATAAGAATTGATAAATAATCCATCAAGAATTATACTCATCTAAAAAATCTTTCAGAGCATAATCAGTACATCTATCTATATGCTATATGATGAAGTTGTTTCCAAATGAAAAAGATACCTGGTACAAGAGAGAGAAGTATGTAAAACAATTACTAAGCTGCCATATCTGAAAATGCTGAAATTGTACTTTTTTGATCTGTCTTCTCAGCTACAGCAGCCACGTGATTAGTGGATATGGTGGGCATTCTGGCAACAATGCCTACTAAAGTCAAAGCCATTTACTGTGCAACTGATGACTAGCAGCACTGGTGAGCTGCTTTGAATTCTTGGAATGCCTTAACTCTTTTTCTAGAGAGGGAATAGGAAGCAAAGACCAAATTTTAACCTGAGAGTTCCTTTCACTAGCAGCAGTGACAGCTGTTTCTCCCATCAGAATACTATTCCTAATCTTAAGAAAGGAAAATAGCTAATTTTTATTTCATTGTTCTTTCACTGTTATCTTAGTGATGAACACAGCTTTTGTCAGGACTTTTAAGTTTTGTGTCAAGAGGTGCCTGTAAATAGCTGCTCATTTGGTTGTAAAAGTTCAAAAGATTTTTTACTCTAATGCATTTTCCAGGATGTATGTCATCCATTTCCTATAACAACTTTTATGTCTCTGAATCATTTAAGTACTGCATATGAAACATTTGTCCTATAAGTTCCACCATGATTTTTGAAATTAACTTCAATAAAGCCAAAATTATATTTACAGACTTCCAAGAAATAGACTGATAATTCTTGCCAAAGATCCTCACATTTACAAAGTCACATATTAGCTGCACTGCCATGAAATGAGTCAAACAGAAGGTTAAGAACAATGCTTTCTTCATTACAGATTAATCGATGAATAATCACCCTTAATTGGCCTTGAATTAACTTTTCCTTCCAGTTTATAATAGCTCTGAACTTAATAATTTAAAATACTGTTCTTTGATCCCTTTCAGAACTTTGATAATGGGTTCAGTTGGCCCAGTTATTGCCTGTGACAACATAGATATCAAACAAAACACTATTTACTATATACTTCTTGCAGTGTTACCTAGAGAAATTATTTTAAGGTTGAACTGGCTTTTTTCTGCTCTAGCTACTCAGATTCACTATTTCTTGATGTAACTGCTCCTTGAACTTTTGTTAAAAATGTAGTTGATGTCCCTAATCTTAGAAAGAAAAAAACCAAAGCAGAATGCTGATGTTTTTAGAGTTTTCTCTTTCTATTAGAAATATTACCAGAAACCATTTGAGTGGGTGGTTCTAAGTTGTATCAAGGTTGCTTAACTGAAGTTAATTTAAAGTATCAATTGTAAAATAAAGTCACAGTATTTTGATGTTCTTTGCTATTTATTACAAGCCTCTCAGAAAACATTTTAGGAATGAAACCAAAATAAAAGGAAAAAACTACATACCCTAATATTTTATAAAGTTGATAAAACCAGGCTTTCAGAGTTACATTTAATAACAAAACAGACTGATTTTTAATAGTGCAAACTGCCTAAATACTTTCCCAGAAGATTGAAGCATTTCTTGGTATATAAGAGAAGACTTCCCCCCAAAGACCTTCTTCATCTTTATTCACGGATTTAAAAATCTGGCATATAAACTTTGACAGAAAATTAATTTACCAAAATTGTATTTGACATATCACTCACATTCCGGAATTGTATACATATGAACAAAGTTATGCCTTCATTGTTTAAAAATAGAGAAAATACCCTATTACCAAAACAGTGACCCAGAGAGTGAAACTGATTTCTTGACTGACTTATTTTCAAAAGATGCCCAGATTACTGCTTGATAACCATAGATTGTTTTGCAACTTTTTAAAAAATTATTATTTTATTATTTTTAATTTTAAATATTTTAAAGTTTTTAATTTTTTTTTTTAATTACCTGCTAATCGTTGGAAAGGTAACAAATAATTTTACTTCAACATAATTTAGGAAAGAAAATAAGGAAAAGAACATAAAACTACTTATGACTATTTGGAACACTTTCCTAAAAGCAAAGCAAAATGCAGTCCTACTTGACTGAATGGGCACTGTAATCTACTCAGACAACAAGCCAATATAAAGCAGCTGGGGATCCTGACTTTATCCCCCTTTAAAACTCCCTGATATTTATTTTGTTTCTGTGATACATTACATATATATAAAAACTATCTCCTTAATATTCCAAATCTGCTTAAGAGACTGTGTGCTCCAAATGACAGATACCTCTTTAAGGTATATCCAATTATCATAAAGTATTGTATAAATACTATTGTATAACCTGTCAATGCCTGGCTTGTTTGTTTACAAAATAAAACAATTTTGTGAATCTTTTTCTTCTTGAATTCTATGTATAAAAGATGTTCAATATATTTAAAATTACTCCTTACCTCCACAATTTCTTTAAAAGTATTAACTTTCTTTAAAAATTAAAACTGTCTCAGTGGTGAGCTGTTTATACCATTTCTCTTCTTCAGTACTGTCAGAAAGGCTCTGATTTCTGTCTTAAAGTACAGGTAAACAGGGAAAGTACAGCAGCATCATGCACTCCCCTCTGTAAGAAAAAAGGAGAAAATATGTTTATTGTAACCTATTGCAGCAGCAGTATGGAAACAAGAAGAAAGAAGCCCTGTGAAAATCCTAGGTTTTCTTTCTGATCCTTGTCAATTTGCGGCTTTGATGTGCAGCAAACACCTACTCTGTGAATTGTAGAGGTACTAAAGATGAGAGGAACTCCAGTTCTGGCTACAGAATGTTTTGGAGAAATTGACTGGTTCTTTTTTTCTTCAGTCCCTTTCTCTGAAACACTTCTTTGGAGTTTTTCTAGAAGACAATGTGAGGCTAGAAAATAAAGGAAGTATGCCAATATTTATTCGAGGATTCTTATAAAGACCTGGATTTTTAATTACGGAATTTAAAAAAATGACAGTGTTCCACCTAAACTGCCTATTAAATTACACCTAAAATAGATATCTATCAATACATGCATATCATTGCAGTCCATTAAGCAAAAAAAAAACCCAAAAAAACCTGTGGTAAACCAAACCCAAAATTTCATCAGGACAAAAATTGAAAGAAACAAATAAAACAAAAGGGTAGGTTAAGTTTCTATAAAATTATATCACCACAATAATTTATACAGATATTTTCAAGCTCCTATGGTAGAAAAATTAAAAAATGTGAAGATTTATTTTATAGTAAAGTGTTCAAAAATCCCTGCAAGATTTGTGCCTATCCTTCCTTCCATGTATGGAGAAAATGACAAACTCAGAAAGATCCCAGGGGCTCTTGGAGACCTCCAAGCTGCAGACCAAAGATCATTTAGCTGTGGTCTGTGAGAAGAGGCCAAAGGAATCGAAATGGCTGAGTTCTAGAACCAGAGGAAGGTGGTGATTATAAAAATCATATCAGTAGATAGAAAACTACATTCTCAGAACTGATATAAAATATCCTCACATCCCATCTTAGGCAGTCACAGTTTCTACAGGGATGTTTTTGAATCCATACTGAATAAACGTGCTTTCCATCAAGACACATGAAATTTGCTTAACATTGTTTTCACAAGACAATTTTGTGGGGGAGGAAGCAGATTCACTAACATAAGTGGGGCTACCTGCCCACAACAGAAAGTTTAAGAGATATCCTTGAACCCTCAGCCAAATACTAAGTCTGGAACATTTTATCCTATCATCATTGAAACCTGCTTTTCCTCTCCATTTCATGTCAGGCTGCCAAGCTGTGAAACCATTACATGTTGCTTCTGCACCTCGTACAAACAGAGCTCACTTTGAGAGTAGCACGTTTAATATAAACCTGAACTTCCACTCAGAAGCTACGAATAGAAGAGAAACTAATTTTAGGGAAAGCTCTGACTGAAAAAATATATTACACTATAAACCCACAGTCTATAGTCTCAGTTAATTAAAAAATATATAATTGTCATACAGACTTCTTGCTGTTATATAATTTAGGCTCTTAATAAGACCTTTTTTGTTTTATGAAAAAAATTTCCTTTTCTTCTCAGCTTGAGAAATAGAACCACAATAGGACCATACTTCATATTGATACGAACAGCAACTATACGTCATACTTGTTAGGGAAGTATTTATTAACAATGAATACACATAAGGGTAAAAAATAAGAGAGGCATGGGAGAAATGGCATCTTGCAGACAACTGTGAATTAACTAAGATTTAGAGTAATACATTTTCCCCATGCAAATTCTACTGCTATTTTCTATTAATTAATGTAATTGATAACAGTTATAAAGATATCTGGCATTTTAATCATGCAGATATGTCTTTTGCTGTCAGAAGAGAAAATTAAAACAGCTAGAAGCCTTTTATTTGCAGAGTTAGCTGGAGAGGAAATTTAAAAAGAGATGGTAATAAATGAGTGGTACATTCAATTTAAGAGATCACAGATGTGGGTCACAAGGTTAGAGGACTCAGGGAGGGATCATGACATTAAAACTGTGTTCCTTCTAGATGTAAGTGGAAACATAAACTAATGGGCTTGGTAGATAATAATTCTACAATTAGTAGAAAGATTTACAATTTATTTAATGTCATTACCATTAAAGAATAGTTACCAAAGTAACCGCTGTACAAGTTTCACTTCTCTTAGGTTGGTTTTTTTTTTCTTTTAATTTTGTTATGCAGAGATACCACTTTTTAAAAGAATTTACTATAGTGTTATATAGTTAATATATCAAGTGCTTCAAGAAAAGCAAGCACTTTTTAAATTAAGTGGAATATGAGTCATATAAAGAAGTCAAGTGGCTCTGATCACTAGAGGAAATGGAAAATTTTGTATGCAGAGCGAGCCCTGAACTGGATATTTTTTTCTGACCATTTACAAAATCCAATAGTACAGAATAATTTTGTCCCTGCTGAAAGAGTGATACCCTTAACCATTCCTTTCTTTTGGGAGACATCAAAGAAACAGTAGAAAATTAAGAGATGAGCACTCAAAACAAGTCACTAAAATCTTGGATTTCCGTAATATATATGCCTAAGTCTTTTGGGTATTCTATTTCAAAGAGAGAGATAGACAAATGATCCTCAATATTTTGCCTATTATGTTGTGATACACTTGATATTGAAGTCCTCTTGCTGATTGTGGATATTTTTCCTACTCATTGTAGATGCAGTAGGCAAAACACTAATCTTATGTTTGTATGACATAACGACAATTCATTTTTTTCTTTCTGAGGATATCAGCCATGAATCCATTCATTTTCTGCATTGTCTATTACTTCTTCAATTAATAAAACAAAAATGGTGCGGTATATGGGACTAATAGTGCAGATGCCTGGTTGAGGTGCCAGGCTGCAATATTTTAGGTAGCTCCTTAGCAACAGAGGGGGCTAAAAATTAGAGAGAAAACCCTAGGTAAATTTCTACTGTGCAGATGAAAGATTCTGAAACCTAAAGAGGTCATGATGTTTAAGTCAAACAGAAAATCATTCACTGCCTTTTCTGAAGGAATCCCATATTCCTCAGGATATACTGAATCAAACCAGAGAGAAATACTCTGTGGGTATAGACCAACAGAAGGTTAGCCAAGACTCATGGAATAAATTGTTAATAACAAATGGACATATGTGGTCATCAGCAAGCATCGTACACCACAGCCAGAGTCCAAACTGGCAAGATAAGTTGAAAGATTCAAAATAAATGGAAGGAGAATAATATTTTTCTCTTTTTTTTTCCACTTCAGAGGTCACAGATATGAGTCACACAAGAATACACAAAGAATTAACTTGCCGAATAAAGGGTCTCTTTTGTTTCTCCTAGACACACTCTGAAACTGAAATAAGCATTTCTGAAATCCTTATTTTGCTCTATGAATCATATGATAGTCACAAAGGAAAAAAGATACTTTTTCAATAGGAACCGACAAAGTGAACACTTGAGGCTCTCATTCATCTCAAAGGTTGACTTTTTTAACATGCTTGAGAAAGTGATATGCATGTTCTGTTGGACAGCATTTCATATGTGCTTCCTAAATATATGCAACATTCCTGTGAGAAATCAACTAACTATTTATTAAAATAAGACACACTGAGTCTATGCTACCACCAACAGACATCTTTCTGGAGTTAATTTAAACCCAAAATGCACAAAACGCTTCAGTAGCAAATTTCCATCAACTTGCACACAAGAGACTGATTAGGTACTTATTGCTTTTATAACCACAGAGCCCTCAACCAGCCATAGAATCTTGGTGCTGGAAAATAGTGTTTGGAAACTTAATTGTGGTACTGTTCCATCATACTGCTGACAGTGAGATTTTTTGAATTTAGGGCTTTTATTTCTTTGAAACATACATAGACATCTTTGTTGCTTTGTGAGCCAACATTTATTACAGCTCCATATTGCTATGTTGAATTTAGAAAGATTTGAGGGTTTTTTTTAATTGTTTTTTTCATTGATGAAACTTGAAAGAGAGAATGAAACCATGTAACATCATGCATATCTGATTTTAATAACAAGAAATGGAAAGTTTTAAATAAGTCAGACAGAAATAAAAGTTATTTTTAGGCTTCTATAACTTATAAATACTTTCAAAACAATAACACATTTAGACATACAGATATATACACACACAAAAAAAGGGGTTAGAAAACAAGACAAGCTATGATTGTGCTAAATCGGGTACACACATATACTCCTTCAAAAAAAAAGAGATCAAATCAAATTCTATAGAAAGTCCTTGAGTGTGACTTGCAAATATTACAAATATACATTAATATTATCATTTAAGTAAAATCTCAGATTCAGTGAACCTCTTTGGAAATATTGTTTAGAAACAATGTTTCAGTTGAGATGGTGGTGTTCTTATGAGGCTTGGTGCTGACTCAGCAGACATGTCTTTTTGACCAAATGCTCTATCTGTGTGTGAGCACAAATGTGTAACAGACTCATCCTTGTGCTTTCAGCAAATCAGTCATAGTGGAAAAAAGAAGAAGAAATCTGAGATTAAAATACCTTAAAAATATTTTTCTTTAAAATCTAGAATTTGTAGAAAATCAGATTGAAATTTAAAAAGAAAAATAATAAAGCTAACACCCAGCAGAGATATATTTTCACTTTATTTCTAATTGCAAAGCATGGAGGGGGAAAAAAATGAACAGAATATTGCTGGAGGGTAACAGTAAAGAATAAATTACATGAAAGATGTTTTCCAAAAATATTTAATTCTATGACCAAGCCCATTATTTTTTAATCTTTAAAGTCAGCAAATGTAAGAATTTCTTTTTTCATTATTTTTCTTCTTTTTTAAAAGGCAGATTAAAGAAAAATTTCCCCATTTATAATGTAATTTTAATTCCTAGATAAATCTAATACTCTTTCCATTTGAACTTTTTCTTAGTTTGAATAATCACACTGGTCAATTCGTCAAGGCAAAACAACTACAGTGTGGGGAAAATGTTATCCTTTATTTAAGGAGATTTCTTCCTTGCAATGATAGATAAGCTTGTAAGAAGAGTGATAACACACTTTGAAGAGTGTGTTATCAGAGCTCCAAATGAAAGATTGTGTGGTATTATTTACACTATGTAGAGGAATAGGCAATCCTTAGACAGATATTGAAAAACTTTCCTAAGTGCCAGAAAGGAGACACTTGTTATCTTTCGAAACTCAGGATCCTAAAAAATATATTGGATATTGGATATTCAATAAAAATATAATTCCAGCAATATAAAAATGAAATGTTAATTATGTTTTTTGTATCAGCAAAATTTAATTCTGCAGCATCATTAACTGCTCAAAGTAACTTTATTAGTTAGAGATTTCATTTTAGACTGCTAGTATAAGGGATTCTTGTGCACAGAGACAGTACTTGTTTTCACCTACTATGACCTAAATGCAGGATGCTGAAGTAAAGTGGCAAGCAACAAGACCCCTTCCTACAGTTTTAACCAGCTTTGGAGTCTCTAGGGAGATTTTTCTGAGCCCTCCAAAGCAAGCCTTTGTGCACATAGAAAGTAATTTTGTTGGTTTTACTCTATCAAAGTATCTACAGTGTGCTCCCTCTTGTAGAATGTTTGCTGATCTTTGATTATAAAGCCACATTTTAGGATATCAGGCAAGGAAGCCATTTAAGGATATCAGACAAATTTCTCATCTCACTAGTGGATGGTATAAACATAGAAACCCCTGTAACATTGAAGAGGTTCATATTTAATTTATTAATTCACTTTGTGATTCAAAAAATCAGGGAAACATAACTAAATTACCAAAACCAAATTGGACCTTCCCCCAGGCATCCTTAAATTATTCATCAATCTTTTTAGGAAAAATAGTTAAACATATTTTATTCCATTCAGAAGCTATTTTATGTAATTTTGTTCTTTAAGCAACAAATATTAGATAACATTTCTGCGGGTGTAAGCAGAGATATTTAGAATTGACATTCAATTCCTAGATAAAGAAAGAGTTCTTTAGATACTGCTCAAATTAATATAAGATTTTATTTATTTTTTTAATTTTAGAACACACATAACTTTCTAATCCAAATCAGGAACAAATGATTGCAAAAAAAAAAAAAAAAAAAAAAATTGGAAGGGAGAACTAAGCAAGGATATATTGAACAAAAAATATATTATTTAATAGTCAACAGAATGGAGCTTTAGGCAGGAAGAAAGTACTGTCATGAAGAAAATCTGTTCAGAAGGAACACATGAGTCAATCAGAAATTACCACTCATGCAGTAACAGATACCTGGACTGGAAAACAGCAAGATAAACTCAGACAGATAAAGTCAGCCACTGTATATCAAAGATACAGCATACGCACTGTTTAAGCTAAGATAAATTATCTGTTGCTGAAAGCAAAGAGGAAATATTGGATTTCGTTCTTAGAAAATTTGAGGAATTCATAATACAAGCTCTATGTGTTGCTTAAGTTCCATCTATCCAGTTCTATAAATAGTAATGACAAAATTTTACTGATCTACTCTTGTGAGAAATGGCTGGATTAATATTATGCAATGAGATTTTTTTATAAGTATACATGCAAAAATAATTGGTTTCTTTGGTTTATAAATCTGTTCTATACATAAAGACAGAAATTTCAATGCAAAAGTAGAATAAAAATCCCACCCAAGATGGCAAAAATCATAAGATGATATTTTTTACCCTGTTTAGGGCTTCAATACCAAACACACAAAATGAATTGTACTCAAACATAAGTTGCTCTACTATTTGCAGGTGAAAAGAGACTCATTCTTCCTATAGTTTCTGGTTTTCGTTTCCTTCCCTAAGCCTTGATATATATCTGTCTACCTTTAATTAAATAGAGATGCTGATAATGCAAAAATCTTTTACATTAGGTGCTTTCACATGTTTTCCACCTTTTCATGTCAGGTTGATCAGTATCGCCTTTTCCCATTAATTGTTCTTTCCTATCTTTTTCAAATACTCTATGGTGATAAACTCTTGTAATATCTGCAGAGTCCTAAATCCAGGAAATCAATGAAATTTTTCATATGGGTAATTTCTGAAACATAAACTTTGCATGTGCTTTTCTGGCTTAGTTGGCTTTGTTGGTGTTGTTTTTAAATAGAGCCATCCATACAGAACAGGACAGGCAGGAAATAAATCATTATAGTAATGGTGTGAAACCTCACTGGACACTGTTAGTCTATGTGAAAATAAGTAGGAGGTATGTGTCAAGTTGAAAAAAATTATCCAGACACAGTAAAACTCCAGGGCAATCTGCTTTTAACCACTAGAAAAAGTAGACTGAAAGAAATAAGGTATTATACTGATAATTTTTTTAAGATTACATAGAGTCTTATTAATCCCTTTAATATATACTGAAATGGCTTATTTGTGTAAATAAATCTGTATTTTTCACCTTTTTTACACCAGAGGGATCATGTATTTACACACCATCTATAGCAATATTTTCCATACCATGATAATTAAGTCGTCCTTCAAAATAAAAAATCCCAGCCACAGTCAAACCTTGGAAGAAGTCTCTCTCTGGAAAACTTTTCACTCTGAGATTCTCTTTGTCCAAATATGAAATATTCTCAACTGGTTCTGATATCCACAAAATTTTTTATACATGGGATAAGTTTTCAATTCTAAAACCTATACATTCTGGTATAATTTCAATATGTTGTAATTACAAAAGTCAAGGATTCTATTATTCTGCCAGAGTAGAGGCCTTTTTCTAAGAAGTGAATATAAGTAATCTACCAGCCATTGTATTATAAGACAATAGTGTGGTCCCATTCTCTATTCTGTTTTACATACACCAAATGCCAATCCATTCTTCTTAACTTCCCTTTATTCCTCTGTATTTCAGTTGTTCCTGTGATGGAATTTTCTACTTAGGCAAAAAAACTTCTTAGAGAAAGATGAAATAATTTATTGTTTATATTTTTATGTTTATTATGGAAAAAAATCATTACCTCTTAAACACATTAAAATATTTGGTAAAAAATCAATATTTTACAAAATTGTTTCAGTGAAAGAAAAAGTGCTACTTATAAAACACATAAATAGGATTACTAAAAGGCTCATTCTTAGTAAATTTAGGTACAAAGTATAGGTGAAAGCAGAAGACAGAGATAGCTCAAGGTGGTTCTGCAGCATAGGGTACACCTATATCCTAAGCAGAGATTTAGCTCTGCAAGCTTCCTGTCACTATAGGTTGTTACTCCATAGGTTTGTCTAATTTATGCAGAGTAGTACAGAATAGTACCCAACTTGTCTGTGGAAATTGATTCCCTTAAAGCTTCACTTACTTGAATTATATTTGAATACAAATCTTTGAAGGAAGGAAGAAAAGAAGACTTTCCTTCCACATATGTACTGATGAACTGTTCTCTGGCTTCTTGGCAAATGACATGGCCTCATATCTTCCCTATTCATCATTTGCTCTGAGGGCTCATCTGAACTCAGTATGATCATAGAATCGGACAATCACAGAATGGTTTGGGTTGGAAGGGACCTTTAAAGACCATCTTGCCCAACCTTACCTCTGTGGGAGGTGGTACATTCTGTTGGATCTAGTTGCTCAAAGCCTCATCTAACCTGGTCTCTGCAAAACCTGTTCCAGTGCCCAATCATCCTCATCATAAAAAATTTCTTCCTTATGTCCCCTTTAAATCTATTCTCTTTCAGTTTAAAACCATTTCCCCTTTTCCTATTACTACATGCTTGGGTTAATAACCCTTTTTCATAAGTCATCTTATAAGTCATGTTTATGTATTGGAAGGCCACCATAAGATCCACCCAGTACCTTTTCTTGTGCAGAATAAACAACCCCAACTCTCTCAGCTTTTCTCCATAGCAATGGTGCTCCATCCCTCTGGCTGTTTTCATAGAACTCATCTATATTCCCCTTAACCAGTCCATACCTTTCTTGTACTGGTCAACCCAGAGCTGGATGCATTATTCCAGGTGTGGTCTCACATGAGCAGAGGAGAACAAACTCCCTTGACCTGCAGGCCACTCTTCTCTGGCCGGGCTGGCTCACACCCAATTTTTCATGCATTCGTACCCTTGAATCCTTCTCTGCAGAGCTATTGTAAATCAATTAATCCCCCGGATTGTATAGAAACTGGTAATTGCCCTGACCAAAGTGCAGAAATGTGCAATTGGCTTTGTTGAACTTCATAAGTTTTGCATGGAATGTAAGTATTGCATGTCCAAGTTTGTGACTTAATTGTACGGAGGAGAGATTAAGATTGCTTGACAGGTTGGATTAAGTTGGGGACAGTCAAACAGGATGCAGGTGTATTCTCCAAACATGGTCCTGAGAGCAGTGGTTTCTGCCACATTCCTCAAAGGAAACTATTCCAGAAAGCCTTACCTGGAAACTATGCAAAGGGTGTTTCAACTTTTGAATACTGGTTTGATACGTGATCCAAATGAAGGATGAGTGTCACAACAGACATGAACAGAAGAGATACAGGCTCCTTTAGAAAGCGGTCAGTGGGTTCTCCCCTTATTGTGGGATGAGCTCCTCCTTATACAGAATGTCAGAGGTCAACTTGATTGGTAATACAAAAAGAAACTTTTCAATCAATTGGTCATCCCAGAGGGACATCAGAAGAAGGTCCCTCCTATAAGAAAGAATGTAAACATCTTTATATTTACAAAACATTGTTCTTCTGTTTACCAGAAGAATGCTTGGGAAAAACCCTTCCAAGATCAAAGCATCCCAGTCATGAAACTCAGGACTACAGATGAGTGCACATTATATAACTTCAGGCACATAGTCATATTCTTTAAAGCAGATACTTTCTCTATCAACAGCGAAGGCATTCACTGCCTTCATGACAATTAAAAGCAGAAGAATCTTTCATATCACTAGCTATAGAATAAGGTAAGATTAACCTTCTGGAATCTAATTTTCTAACAAGTTGTGATTGTTAAAAATTGTATCCTTCCCTCTATTATAAATTACTGAACAGAAGCAGTAAAAGAAAAATTTTATTTAGTATTCTTTACTCAATTAAAAAGTAAGGTTTGATAGAAAAAAGGTGAAGGAAGAACAGAAATGAGAAAACAGATAACACAGAACACATTCTGCTAAGGAGAATATTTTTCTCATTGGTTGGAGAAAAGCTAAAACTTATCAAGCATTCTAATATTCAGAGGCTGATAAATGTAAATTAAGGGCTTTCAGGCAAAGATTTGGGAATAGGAATAGCAGTTCTTTACTAGGAATATTAAAATAAACAAATGTAGTAGCACAGAAAGACAAGCAAACAAAACAAACAGGAAAAAAAAATAAAACTAAAAAACCCCTGACAGAGTCAGGGATGTGACCTGGCACCCTGTTGGTCAGGGTGTTAGAAGCAGTCCAGAT